>JASANU010000652.1:0-18278 GCA_030849675.1 Trypanosoma platydactyli | reverse complement strand
TTTTGTTACAATCCAAAACACTCACAGTTGCATGTGCAAAATGCGGGCCAATTCATACAGTACGTTCGAAAGCTCATCATCCTGGATGTAATTTATCCATGCAGAAAAACTTACCCACGCCTGTGTGTACGCTTGGGCGTGTGTTTGCCGAGGCCCGGTAATTCATACGACAGACGGCCAATGTAGAAGCCAGGGATGTCTCCATCATGTGCTCCGCAGCGCCTTCACAGAAGCAAAGTTTGTTTTCAGACCAGTGGCTTTAAAAAAGAAAAAATGGTCTCCCTCTTAACTCCCAGATGCTACACGATCCCTGTCCAACGTTTTCAACCTGTTCCCTGCAAGAGGTGCTTCCCTACCAAGAAGAAAAATGTCTAACGTTTTTTTGGGTGGGATCAACGTGGCGCGTATCTTGGGCTTCTGGAAAGAGGTGTTTTGTCCCTCTTCACCTTGAGCAACTGTCGTTGTGTTGACGCGCCTGCGCACCTTTTTGTTTATGTAGCAGTTTGAACTCGCTTTGTTCCGGAGCGAGCCACTTTGCACACAAAGCCTGTCTTCGGCCCAGCTAAAAGCCTTTAGAAAAGGCTTATTTCGTGGCATGGGAAAGGACACCCCTGAGAGTATCGTGGATGAGAAAACTATTCCCATTGGACGTTCATAATTTTTTTTTTAAGCAGACATTGAGCCGCGGTGGCTCGTAAACGCTTCGAAAGCCTTCTCCAACGTGTCCCACCTCCATATCGACGGGTGAGAGACATATTTTAGTCAACTTCTCTCTACAAAGGAAGAAAACTTGCTGACGTAAACTTTTTTTTGGAACATCAAAACCCTTGAGGCGATGCCTGGTGTACAGCAATGAGAAAGTTTTCACACAGAGCGGAACAGTTAAATTGCCGTAACAAATAGGATGTCAGTGGGTCTCGATCATTTCTCCCAAAAGCTCTTTACACTGCACCCACTCCTCCTACGCACGTATTTTTTTTAAAAAAGAGATCTTCTTTTTAGTATCTGTATACTAGCTCTCCCAGTGAAAGCGAGAGTAGGCCATTAACATCACTAACAGCGCATCGGCGCCAGTAAACAGCCTAATCTCGCCAATTGGTGAGCCTTTTACCAAGAGCGTTGAGAAAGGGTTGTGTACTGTCACCTCAGCTACCAGCTCCATTCCATCATGTAGTTGATTTGATTTGCTGCTCACGCTATCGTTATCACTGGTTCGCACACAACGCCAGACAGAGTAGGTTTCGAATATAGAACCCCGATTCGCCTTTTCACTCGGTGCAACAGAATTACCAAATACACTCCCTGTGTGGGGAAATGACGCCATGCTAGATGACTCCACGTTGCTACAGCTGCCTGTTGTTGAAGTGGTCGATGTGCAGGCCATTCGCACACCAGATTCCCCGATACGTACACTTTCCTTTCGACGCATCACATACTCCACATCTTCTGGTTTACTCTTGTTGCCTGCACCATCCCACGCCAGCGATAGTTGCGAACCATGAGTGAGATAGCAAGAGGCAAACGTGCGACCGGTCGGCGTACAGAAGTAAATTGTATTACTAAAAGGTATCCAACTGCCTTTTATATGTACAAGGGGTGAGTGCTTATCGCCATAGTATACCATCCCCTCAACAGACCCACCTCTTTCGCTTGAAAATAGCAAAATATTCTTTTGAGGACTGGTGGGGTCTATCACAACAAAACTATCCCGATTAACAGATCGACTATCGAAAACACAGCTCCACTTTAGCGGATCTTTGTCACGTACCACCCACGGCGAAATTGTCATATCACTCCGGAGACAATAGTCCGGGTAGGACCGGTGACCAGCCCCGTAGAACATGGGCGGAAAAAGATTATTGACTAGCTCTCTATACTGTCGGTTCACAGCACTTAGCTTCTTTAAGACAGCAGGCCCAGCAAACTCCAAGGCGGGGAGCAGCTCCACTGGACGAAGGCGTATGGGAAGTACCTCCGCCACAGAAAAGGTAATCACACGATTGTTTTCGTGTGCTGCGCACCATACCTTCAGCTTACGTCCGGACGCAAGCGGGGCAATATGCATGGGAGCCCATGTGTTGGGGTTCGGTATCTTGAAGGCGGGTAACTCCGTCAATGGGGTACTACCCACAGAGGACCCTGAAATGCCTCTGAGGCCCCTACATGACAAGCCCAACTCTGCACTGCGCTGCTCCGATAGGAAACAGACGCCACATTTGGATGATCCCATAAATGAGCTTTCAAAGCAGAAAAAACAGCACATGCCATTATCTGCGATTTCATAGCAAACAGAGCCGACGAAACCACCCCACCCACGCGGACGCAGTAACGCAATACCACAGAATCCAGGGGAAATAGTATCAGGAAAATGCGCTCCAGCATAAAAAGCGGCGTCAGGGGACGACCATCCTGCAAGCCGGAATACTCTAGAGGTAGTGTTCTCAACGTAAGTCACAATACCATTACGCACAGAATTCAATCGTCGATATAAAAAGGGAAGAGTTGTTTGAAGCACATTAATAGACAGCACATGCGACTTACGCATCATAAGAAGAGCACGTGCCTCTCTAGCAAGCTGTCGCCACTTAGCAAGCTGAGCAGTCCCGTAGCCTAACTCACCGTCGGATGATACGCGATCCAATGAATTTGACGACGCAAAGTAATCCTCTGCACTTTTGAGCTCGTTGACAGATATGCCAGGTACCATCTGCTCCTGTAGTTCCATTTCAGAGCGATTGGGCTTAAGGTGTTCGACATCTGCCATTTGAAGCCCACGTTGTGCCCAGAAATCCTCGTAAGTAACCTCTTCCACAACTAGATTTCTACTTGAGATCGGTGACATAAGGGCTAATTCCGCCTTTTCAAATGAGTTTACAGAGTCTACAACGCGAAAAAGACGCAGAAGCTCCTGTCCCATGATAAAATAAGCCTCAGGAAAAAGACCGCCAGAAAGTTGGACAGCAGCCTGGGCATCTTCCAAGGCCTTGTCGTGCTGCTTCGTCGCCGAGAACGCATCAGCACGTAGAAGAAGCAAATGAATTTTCTGGATACGGTTTAGCACTATCCCCCGTGATGTATTCCTGACCCTATCAGGGGCCCCCCCTTGCATGACAACACCCTGCACAACATTGGGTGTAGCTGAAAGGCCCTTTCCTTTACTTGTTGATGTGGTACCAGTAACACAACTGCCAAGCTGATTGCTTGTCCCCATAACCTCGACAGGTGTCTTTGAGATAGTGCCCAACTGATGAAGAGGCAATTGAAGAGAAGGTGACGATCCCACCTTAATATTCTTATCACTATCTCTTGCCTGAGTTAGTGCTGCTGTAGCCATCTTGATGGCACCGTAGTAGTTGGAATAGATACGTACTTCCTCGTACACACGGCGGACAGTATCGTGCATTGGAACGGTTGGTCGCTCCACTATGGACATCGGTGTACACCTCACAGAAGTGTATGGCACTTGTACCCCTTGACTATTCCGTATAATAGCTTTGGCTTGGTTTTATTTTGTTCTTCCCACCGTGCTGTTGTTATGGTTGTTTTCGATCCTCCAACACTTTTCAAGGAAACGATAGGAAGAACACGTCTACACCTCCCTCCTTTTTTCCCCCGGAAGGAAAAAAAGAAAAGAAAAGAAAGGGGCAAAACGGAAAAAAGTGAAAACGGAAACGTTGGGTTGAAAGACGTCACACAACAGAACTGCAATCAAATTCAGCTTTTCCTCGCCTCCATCAGTATCCTTCGCCTCCCTCCACCCCTTAAATAATCTGAACGTCTTCTCTCTTTTCTCCTCTTTTTTTTTCGTTTTTCTTGCCGTTCTATCAGTGCGTGTGTGTCTTCATATGCGTAGGTCCACTGATTAAATAGAATATCCGCATTTTTTTTTTGCTTTATTTTGTTACTCATCCTCAAGATACACTTGATTTCCAAGGGATGCGTATAAGCTAGCCTTCAGCTCGTCCACCGCTACCTGAACAGACTTCAGCTCTTCCTCCGCTAACTCCTGCTCTGCCTGCAAAACTTCCTTTGCTTTTTCTAGCCACACTCCCGCTGTGTCGTTGTCAGTTTCCACGAATGTTTCGCCGAAGAGATACATCGCTTCCTCTGCGATCATCAGTTCATCTGCAGCATCACTGAGCTTCACCATTTCATCCTTACGTCGTGCTATCGCAGCCGCCAACTCCTTGCGTCGCCGATGCAAGCGCGCGAAGAGACATATGCGGCGTTGATCCTCGCACGCAACCTCCACCTCCTTTCCCTTGAGTAGAGACATGATCCTCTGTGGTTTGTATCCCCTACCAATGTGTGTGCGTGCTTGTATAAATATACGTGCGTGTTCGTATCTAAGCGTCTGCTACCCTCCAACCTTGAGAAAAAGAAATGAAATGGAGAGAAAAAAAAAAAAAACAGATACTCCTCTCATTTCTCTTTCTTTCTTTGCCCACCCCCAACAAGTTTCAAGGCACATGCACACCACAGCAGTAACGGAAGTTACATGGCAATTCTTCCACGTATTTACAGAAAACTAAGAGGCCAAAAAGAAAAAAAGACACATACGCAAATAATAAAAAAAAAAAAAAACTTTTTTGCGGTATTTTTTCCACTTCGCCTTCCCGTTTCATTGCGTGATTGTGTATGGAATAGAAAGGAAAAAAACATGCGAGACAGACATTTCAAAAACCACATTGTGTGCAATATGGAAGGTATACATACCTTTTTGATGCGTCTTTTGAGGATGGGAATGAATGATTGCTAGTACTCCTCAGCCACCAAGCTGCTTCTTAAACCAAGGGTGTTCCAACGCCTGTGCTGCAGTAAGCCGATGGCGGATGTCGTGCTTCAACAGAAGTTGTAGCAAATCTCTAGCAGCCTCACTAAGCAACAAGGAGGGTCGCACCTGCTCATGGCCTGTCATGATCATCTTCAAAAGTTTGCTTCGGCGATCATCGTGGTACGGAAACGCAGAATGCAACAGAACAAACATAACCACGCCCACTGACCACATGTCGGCCGATGTGCCGTAACCAACCTGCCTGCAGCCGAGAAGTGCCTGAAGACTCCTGGATGATACGGCCGAACACATCACTCGGCTCTCACTATCAGGATCATTCCTTGTGCCTGTGAGCGTCGTTGCAATATTGCAGAGCGATTTTCTCGGTGCAGACAAAATAGGTGGCAGCCTCACACATGCCAAGTTACCCGGTTCTCTCACCTCATGTAGCCGTGGTGGTTTGTAAAGTCGCACGGCGGACCGAATAACCTCGGGAGCCATATAGTGGTGGGAACCACAAAATTGTGTTAGCAGACCATCACCCACCTTTAGAGCGCTTCCATCACTAACTACATCACTTTCGTTTCGCCAGTTGAGCACCTCACAGAAGCCGTAATCAATAAGATGTGCATTGTTATTGCAATCGACAACTATATTTTCCACCTTTACATCACGGTGTACAACACAATGTGCGTGAAGATATTGGAGTGCTTTGAGCAGATCGAACATGTATGTTGCTGCCCTCCTCTCGCTCAGTGGAGCACGGGAGACAAGAGAAAAGAGGTCACAGCCACTCAGAAGATCCATCACGAGAATGCACTGCACCTGGCCATCCCGTAGCTGGCAACGCAATTGATCTACCGCAGATCGGCCAGAATCGATGCCAGTGCCCATTGGCGCCTGAGAGGGAGATGCAGCGAGAAGGGTGCTGTGAAATTGTTCCGAGGGACTGCTTCCACTACCTCTACTGCATGATCCTTGGAATGCAGTGCGACTGAACGACTGTTGGGAGGGTGGCGCTTTTTGCGCAACACAAGCCACATCTGAGTTGGAACTTCGCTTTACTACACTTGGCGGCACTGTCATCAGATTGGGAAGGTATGCCTTGAGACGTAACTGCAGGTCATCAACGTCGTGAACGAACACATCGCTCGTAGATACTAGGTTCCGATGCTGGACAGTGAGGGAAACAGCGATCTCCTTAACAATTGCCTCGGATAGTGTTGGTGATGAACCACTACCAAACTCAGTGCCCTGAGTGCTATTGCCACAATATTCACCCTCAGCTGCTTTCACCCTATCTTTTTCCTTGTCAGAGTCGACACCACTGCCATTGCGTTTTTTCTGTCTACCCCTCAGGCGGTCCTCCTTTCGAACGATAAACTTTGCTGCTTTCCGCTCCCTTGTCACACGGTCAATGACTTCAAATACAATGCTATAGCTTCCACAGCCTAACTGTTTCCGCACTTTGTAGAGGTTCTCAAAATCATGGAGAGGATGTAGCCGGTTCTGTTGTTGGTTCTGGTGGCGTTGTTGTTGTTGTTGTTGTTGGTGGTGGTGGTGCTGCTGCCGTGTACTCTCCTCTTCGGCATCACCTTGTCTCAGAGAAGGCGTCCAATGAACGCCACCGTTTGGGAATGCTTTGGCCTCATGGGGACCTGCTGCTGCAGAGAGTGCCACGGAATGTGATGACTGTTTTATCCCGGTCATTCCCTTGTGGCTGCTACTGTTGCTATTTGTGCACCCCACATCAAGGAGGAGACTTTGTCCTTTTTTTATACGCGGGAGTGAACCAGTGAGCACAACGTTCGTGTTCGGCGTCACAATCGATCCCGCTGATAATTTCGCGTGCATCACACGGGCCCCTTAGGTGAACAGAATAACTTGCACACAGTGTGGCGTATATATCCCCCCCTGGAGAAGATTTCAGAGAAGGAAAACAAGACACGATGCACAGCAACTGCAAGAGATTCGCCAACCACAGAAGCGACTGACCACACGAGAAGAGAAGCGAAACTTCTCGTAAACAATAGATGCAATATTTCTTGTATTGATTATAGTCATGAACCTCGCAGGCAAACACAGGCACACACACACACACGCATGTATATATATATATATATATATAGAAAGAGAGAAACCACAGCACACACGAAAAACAAAAAAAACACCAGAGGATTATCACACAATCCCATGAAACGTTAAGAGGTAAGCAGTAAACACAGCGGTCAGAAAAAGAGCGGAACCTCCAAGCCCCACCCTCATATCTTATCCACACAAGCTTTCCATTCATTACGATAACACAAGTAGCAAGGCACTTGTGCAAGGTACGCCGAGTGCCCCCCAAACGAAGAGCCATTGGTGGCCACAGACCCGATACGCACCTATACCATTGATATTGCACAGAATTAGACCGTTGAATCGGCATGGACTCAAGGCGACCTCTTTGCACCCACCTCCAACATCTCTCAACAAGACACAAAAATAAATAATGAAGCTGCGGCGCTCGAATCAGTAGAAACACACACACACACACACACACACACACACACCGTAGTGTGCTCAGCTTCTATCCTGCCCAAGGACGTCTTAGAGGAAGCGCTCCGCTGACAAGGTGAAGGTATATATATGGCATAGTTAGAAAATGTAAAAAGCTGAATAATCAGCAGGCGACGTTCATCTGCAATGGTACGCTTGGCGGAAAAGCTCCCAATAAGCCCTCACAGCTAATAGAGTGCTACATACATCGAAAAAACATATGGGCACATGAATCTCTCCTGTTTCAAGGTTGACAGGAAAGAGGGCTCTAACCACCTAAGAAACAGTGAAGGGAACAAGAAAAAAAAGGAAAAGAAAATCAAAAGAGCAGCAATACATATGTACATAATATATATGAGATGGCAACCCAATCTGCGCAAGAGAACCAGAAAGAAGATGAGAAAAGCTATCAAGAAGAAGAAGCTGAAAAATAAGGGAAGGATCCCCCCAAAAAAAAGACTAAAGTTGAAGGGCGGACATACAAGTTACTGAAACAAGATAGGGAATAGATGCTGAGCTTCAATGCCACAAACAAAAGGAATACTTATGTCCTTTCTTGCATGCATCATTTCTTTTTTTTTTTAGTTTCTTTTTTCTTATCGTTATCTTCACCGTTTTCGTATGTGAGTGCACGCGCCGCTCTCCCGCATGTTTACTCCATTTTCTTTTTTCCGCCCTTCCGCTGCTCTCGCACCCCCCCCATTTTTTTTTTTTTTCCCGCTTTGAGGGGGGGCTTCTTACAGATGATCCCCGACTGCGTGAAAGAAAAAGAAAACTAACGACCCACAGAAAATAAATAAATAAAAGGGTGTGTGGAATAGAGGCCGTATTCCTCGCCTTCTACAGTGAGGATGAAGAACGACAGAAAAGAGAACGAGAAGGGTAGGAGCGATTGTGTCGACCACTCCCCTGCCACCTCCCATCACTGCCCCCTCCCGGTTACGACGGTCGTACTCCTCTTAGCGCCGAGAGAGTGACCTCTTATTCCGAATATCCATCGACCCGATTCAATTATATTTTTCCCATTCATTCATGTACCCCTCCTATTCAGGCTTTTACTTGAGTAACCATAATAAAAATACTAATCAAACGCTTTCTGCACCCTTTTATCTGCTCCTTCCTTTTCACTGATTCACTTTACGTCAACAATCCACCTTGCACTACAACTCTTCCTTTCGCTACGATCACTTTCTGGGAGCCCGCAACCACGAAATGGTCCAACAAAACTATATTTCCCCCTAATTACTATTTTCCTAACAAGTTCTCCTTTTGCAAGACTCTCTCCTATTATATCCACCGGTTCCCTCATTTATTTATTTATTTCTTTTTTTGCAATCCTTTCTACGCATTTGTTTGTGTATGTATGCGCACAAGGATGCGTATATACTTTAGATATATATATATATATACAGAATAACAGCATGTATGACTTCTTTTCCTCTTTTGCAGATGAATTTCGTTGTATTCCTTATTCATTTGAGGGGGGGGTACATTTTGCACTTGCTGGGAAGAGGATACCCAGCGACCGTCAACCGCTTTTATATAAATATAAATAAATATATATATAAGAATGTGAGTACGCGCCTGGATGTGGCCGATTGTTGTATATATTTACATGTGAGATTCTACGCACGCAGCTACTTCTGAAGGGGAAACAACGCATTTTCACACCCTCTTATGGGACTCACCATCACCATCACCATCAAAAAACAAAACAAAAAAAAAAAACCTGAAAAAAGAGAATGAAAACAAAAAGCGAATAACGACCACGAAAAAAAGTCCTTTTCTTTTCATCTACTTGGCTGTGTTTGCGCATATCCGCTCGTGTGCCTGCCGCAACAACAACAAGAAAAAAAAAAACAGCGTAGGGCGTAAGAGTCGCGCGGAACAGCCAAGCACACTCCACCGCCGTCAACCTCTTTCATCCCCTCCTGTTTTCTTGTGGTTTCTTCTCCCCAGCGCTTCCGCATCTGCAAGATGCGAGGCAGTGAAAAAAAAAAAGCGCGAAACAGCGGGAAGAGAAGAGACGCATGCAAACACAAACATATACACACGCAAACAACGACCCACGTCAGCAAAAGAATGCCGCGCACCACATAAATAAAGAGAGAACAACATTCATCACCCTTCACTGTGTCCTGTTCAACGAGCCACAGAAGACAGCAGTGAGAGAATAAATGAATGGAGACTCGATGGGAGAAGAAAATGTACGGCTCTGTTAATAAAAATAGAGGCAAGGCAGAAAGAGCACAGAAAATCAAAAAAATACAAGAAAGAAAAAAACACAAAAGTACAATAGGAAGCAATGGCAAATACCACAGCACTAATGCACAAACGCAGAAACAAGGGAGAAAACAAAGAAAATCACACGCACGTAAAGACAGAAAGAGAAAAACACACATGCAGAGAGACACTCACGCACACAGAGCTCTACACGTGGCCAGTAGGGAACATACAGCGCCGAAACAGTATTCTCCGTAGCCTCCAAGTAAACAAAACAGAATAGTCTCGCCCACTTTTCTCCTTCGTAAAAGGACACATGTGGAAAGAACGTTTTGTCATGCTGTACATGAAGAGACGAAGAAGGATTTTAGAAACCAGACGTGAGTCCTGCACCAGACTCTGTTCTCTATACAGAAAGGCCTTACTGATGAGTGGAGAGGTGCAGGCAGCGCCTCACCCCCATCTCCCGTGCGGGGTTATTGAAGAGGCTGACTGGCTGTGTTTTTCACGAAGAGAATCTGTGCAGCGCTGCCTGTATGTATAAAAAAATGAAAAGTATAAATGGATTGTGTTTTTGTGCTATTGGCAGTGGGTGTCGACCCTTACTGCTGCAGATTCTCAAGAAAAAAAAAAAAGACGAATGTGTTTCTTCTCAAAATAGAGACGGGAGAGGAGAGGGGTCAGTTCCTTTTCATTGTTGCTATTTTTTTTTTTTTTCTTCTTGTTTAGCAGAGTAGGGGGAGATTCGGGGACAGTTGTGGGCGTTACAACAAACCAAGGAACGAATAAAACACAAAAATAAAACAGGCAACACGAGGAAAAATGGAACAGCGAAAAACAAAAATCAAAAAGAAATAGAAGTCCTGCTGGAGAGCGTCCATTAAAAAACAAAAAAAAAAGTAGTTGAAGTGAGGAAATGCGTGATGAAAAAAAGGGGGTGGCACACGGAGAGAGAGAAAAAAAAAGAAAAGAAGGGGCAATGGGGGTGGGCGAAAAAAAGAAAACAAACCAGAAACAAACCAGAAAAGTAAAAAAGAAAAGAGTAAAAGATCGAGCTCGCTTGAATGCAGAATTATGTGTTTGAGAAAAAACAATGGAAGAAATCTAAATAGAAGGGCCACCTGCGGCAGGATAAAAACAAATGGAATAGAAAACGAAAAACATTCCAGCAAACGAACTCAACAAAAACAAGAACGGGAATCAAAAAAAAAAAAAAACGTCCTTTTCCTTTTTCTTTCATCTTCACCCCTCAAATATTTTCTTTATTTTTCCTTCTTGGGTGTGTGGCGGGGGAGGGAGTGTTGTTGTTTCGTGCTACTTTCTTCTCGGCTCCGCCCGCCATCCTCCTCCTTTAAAAAAAAAAAAAAAAAATTGGTATTTTTTTCTTTTTTTTGTTGTTTTACAAAAAAGAAATAAAAAAGGGGGAATGCGAATGAGTGCGTGAGAAAAAATGGAAAGAAACAAATTAAAATAAATAAATTAAACATTTAAAAAAAAAAATTGTTTCACACGTACCGATTACAACAGCTCGTCCATTACGATTTCATTTTCGCATTATCACCATGACGTTACTCTCTCCCCCACAAATGCACACACACTACCGAATTGTATTTCTTTCCTTTGTGTTCCTCTTGACTGTTGCCAAGATCAAATGTGGATAACTTCTCTCCCTACCCCATTTCCCATTACCAGCCTATCCTGTTAATTTTTTTTCTCACCTTTTCTTATATCTTTAGACTTCCCCTATTCTCCGGTACCCACAGACACCGCATTAGAACCGCATGGGGTGGCCAATGTTGTATCGCCGCCGCAGAACCCCGTCGATTGGATGCAGCATACACTCCTTGCAGCACTCCCGAACTACGCAAATGGCATTAAATAGCGGGCTTACCGAGGCTGTTCCTCGCTCCAGCTCATCACGAAACCTCATCATCGCCATATAGCGCTGAAGCAGCTCATAGCTATCATCCACAAGCTCCATCTGTGAAGCAGCGTTAGAGCTAGTTCGAAAAGACTCCGGAAGTAAATCAAGCATGGGAGCAGGCAGTAACCACGATGCCTTTTCTGCTGCAACGGCAAAAATAGCAAAACCCAATACTGTGGGACGGAACCCCTGTGCCGCAGTGTTTCGGGCCACAATATCATTGAAGAACCTAGTCAGCTTGCACATGTCATCCCAGCGCAGACTGTCAGTGTGCATGATACTGGCAGCGACCCCCACCATTTGACTACTTCTGTCATCATTACCCCATCGCTTTAACTCGCGTTGACGGTGTTGTATCGCCATTTTCTGCTTAATAGGATTGCTAATGCATAAGTGTAGTAGAGTCTCCACAACCTCAAGTGAAGTGACGTATTGCAGGCGAAACTCCAGGGTCCTGAGGACGTGCATTTCGTAGCGAAGAAACTCCTCTTCAGTAATCTGGGATTCCGACGGAACACAGCGCAAGAAAGACTTGACAGGCGGAAAAAAACGATCCACCTGCTTACAGCTCAACATGGCACAGGCAAGAAGAATACCGCTGAAGTAGGTGGGGTCTAAGACAACCTTCGGCGATACGTAGAGGAACATGTCAAGGTAGGCAACTGCAACGTGGGCAGCCTCGCGCGAACCATCCAGAGAAGTGATGATGTCGTCAATAGAATTCACAACAGCGAAACGACTCACCTCGTCCCATCCATCCGTCCACCGGCTCCATGCCCCTACAACGTCAACGTGATACTTTTCTTCCTGGTCAAAAATGAGACGGAGAGCATCCCACCGCAACGACAGATCGTTGTGTTCCAACCTCGAACCGACAACTGGCATATGGGATACACTACTCATATCAACCGGGTTCTTATTACATGAACCCCCTTCAGATATAGAAATAGCTTGATTGCTGGAGGTAGAAGGGTGAGGAAGCTTCAAATGGGCATCGGGTGATATGGAAGACACCTCCTCATTCATGCTATGACTGCTGTGTCCTATAGAGGAAACACCGCCACTCTCCGAGTCGCTATGGGAAACCCCGGTGGTGAGAGCACCAGGCCATTTTCTTTCGGCTTGTCCTGTGGTAACACCAAGGAGTGGGGTGGAGGTCAGGAAAAATACGTGGCGTATCCGTTTTTCGTCAAGCTGCGCAAGGCAATGAGCTGCCATCCTTTCATCCAAGAGCTCCCCGCTTTCGTTTGTGATAACACGAATAATGGAAGAGCCTACTGGTTGGGTGCACTCCGAGTTGAGTGATTGGTTTTTTAATTGCACGTTACCCTGAGAAAATACCTGATAACGCTCAATGGAAAAAGCTGTTCCAACCAACTCGAAACGTGATGCCCGCACCACGTGAATTTGATCAAGGACTGAAGAGCTACGCTGCTCCTCATCTACAAATGTCTCTAGGCATCGCCAGAGAACTGAATGCATATCACCCCTTTCCACTGAAAAGCAGGTGCAACTCGCTTCCCAGAGACGCCACGGGTAAATGAGGGCAGGCCATGTATCACCCCGGTATAGAAAAACTAAAGGTGTAGACCACACTCGTCCCTGTAGCGTATCAAAACTCGGCAACTGCGATTCCTGAGCTATCGTAGAATCTTCCCCGATGTTTTTGAGAAGGTTGTGGAGCACTTCAAAACTAGTTCCCATTGTTTCCTCTTCTTCCTCCTTCGTGTTCCTAGTCCCGCTCCCTCCTGGTCCGTGATCAGGTCTGTAGACTTCTCTATACTCCCTCTTATTTGATTAGAGAAAAAAATGCGTAGAAAAACAAAATGGAACTTTTTTAAAAAATTTTTTAAGAAAGAAAATACAAAAACTAGTTTTTCAAACAGCACGAGAAGAGAGATAAAATAGAAGGAGCGCTCAGCTCACCGGCATGCATGCGGCAAATCCAATGACACAGACCATCAACAGAGAGACATATCGCAAAATAATGTTCGAGCATTCCGCATCATTCTCAACACTGTGATCCAAGCATACATCACGAAAAACAAAGCATTGCAATTGTGTCTATTCCCTGTCATTGCCTCGGATCAGCGACAACGCCACCAGGGTGCCTGTGGTGTTCACAGAGCATATAGTTCAAAGCCACAGGTACAGTGAACCGACACTGGGCATCAGTGGCACGAAATCAACCATTGATAAGCGGCACATCTTCATGCTGGGTACCTTTAGGCATTTTGTAAAAAACTCAGAGACGGCTGGAAACACACAGTTATCACGTAACACTTTTTTCTTGGCACAGACGTAATTTCTGGCTAAACATTGAGCCAAGGAAAATCCTTCATCAGGGACCTTTCCTCTTCTGAACCAAAAGTTCGAGTAACATTCATCAAATCAAAAATTTGTCGTTCATCCAAACTTAAGAGCATGTTGGCAATAATCGCCCCACACAAGTTCTTCAGCGACGGGATATCCAACACCGTCGCAGCCTCCAATACATTCAGAAGCCGTTGTAAACACTGATGATGCATAGAAGGAGTATCCGCTATTTCTGCTGCACTGATGTCGACCCAATCTCCTCCTTCTGACAACCTCCACCGATCTTGTGGCCATGATAGCAATTGCTGAACAACAAAAAGGTGTTCCCAGTTGCTTAAGTGGTAAAGCTCCCGCAACTGAAGCACCGCTGAAAGGATGGCTGGCCTGTCGCCATGCAAGTTGGTCTGGTGAATGTCTTTTCCACCTTTCGCCACATGATCAGATATCGGCCCGTAGAAATGCTCCAAGTATGTTGCCACAATACAGAACACGGTGGAATTCAGCGTCGGCAACGGTAATTTCAACTGCTTCAATGTCGTTCCCTCTTCGCCTGCATCCTCCAGGAGTTCTGAAAAGGCTCTACACCCCTCACGAAGCATGCTGGTGGGGCACTGAAAGACGGCACCGTCTCCAAGGTGAACTTTCACAGCAGGCAGATTCTGCTGATGTTCCTCTTGTCTGTGATTCATTACATTCTCAGATAAATTCCTTGTGAATACCAACTGCAGCTGCTCAATTGAGAACGGAGATGACATTCACCCCTTGTGATGATGCTGTTGTGTCTTCTAGATGCCCATATGCAATGCAATCGACCGTGCAAGCAGAAAAACAGAGACTGAGAAAATGAAAGTTAAAACGAACAAAAAAGAAAAAGATGAATGACGCATGCCAGAACTGAATGCGCCAGAGGCAAGCGATAGCCCTACGACAGCCTCAGATCCGTCTTTCAAGCTACCTCCCCCTGATATAAACGTAATATATAGAGGAAAGGTGTGATGGCTTTCGGGGGGAAATTGGCCTTTAATGAACATCTCATTATAAAACCACGAGAGGAAAAACAAACAAAAAAGGGGCGCCGCGATCATTCCCACGTCGTGAGTAAAAGAAGGATTGGGGGAAAGAGAAATTGAAGGCAGGGATGCAGGATTAGGAGTTCTGTGAGACGCAAATCCTACTATTCGTTCCATGTGAAGCTTTATATATAAGATACGCTTTCTTTTCTCGCCTCTCGCGTGGCAAGTTTCTGACCGACAACGTTTTTGCACCTTTTCTCGTTCTTACGTATAATGAGTTGTCTGCCACTGAACACCTCTTATCATCATCATTCTCTTCTATCGTATATCTCACTCAATGTGCCTGGGTGAAGGGAGGGTGGGCAGTGAAAGGGAAATCGCCCAATAATGCACACTCGTGCCTCTTTCCCTATTCACTTGTCATAATGCATTTCAGCCTCTCTGCATGCGGCGCTCAGAGTACCTCAGGTGGAACGACAGGATTATCTATTGATTCCCGTCTTTATTTTTTTCATCTTTCATATGCGTAGGATGAAAAGTGGTCGTAGTATTACCATAGGATTGGAAACAATGAAACGACCATATATTTTTTTTCACTCCTGTTTATTACTTCCCTTTGCTTTCTTTCATCTCACCGTTCATTTTCTTTTCCTTTTCCTTCCCTCCTCAGCATCCATGTATAACTCTGCGGAGATGACTGTTCATGTTGGTATGCGGTAGCTGGGGGCAAAAAAGCAAGCCTCTTGCAACTTCTTGAAAAAGGAGGTGGGTAGTAGACACATACCTCAACAAACACGCATACAGTCAAGAAAGAAAAAAGGGGGTAATCCCATCCGACCCCAGATTACTAATACACAAAAACAGCAACAGTTGATAAATAATGTGCTCTGCCCCCCCCCCCCCCCTCTCTCTCTCTCTCTCTCTCTCTCTCTCTCTCTCTCTCTCTCTCTCTCTCTCTCTCTCTAACTCGCTCTCCTCCTCCTCCATAACTTGAGCTCTCTCATCATCTTTGGTGATGCGGATAAACCTCAAAAACTTCACCTCTCCCTCTTCTCGCTCTGTCTATCGTAATCCATCTTTACTTTTTCCTTTTAGAAAGGGTGTTTTTTTTTCTTTTTCCTACCTTCATCGGGTTCTTTCTGGGGTTTAAATAATGTTTTGTATGTCACCCTGGTGTGATGTAGAGGTATGTTATGTATATATAGTGTATACGTACTTGAGCACACATTTTCGTTGTTCTTACCTCCGTTTTCCATTTTCTGTCGCTACAATTTTCTTTCTCATCAATGACCCACAAATACCCTGATGCATCAGCTTGGACCCTCGCATTTCTTCCCTCCCAACTCACTATGTTGATGGAAAAAGAAGTAGAGACAAGATTGTCATCAGCTCGGATTTGGTAATCTTCATCTTCTCACCCCCAAAGACACTCTCCCCTCTTCAGCGGTTTCAGTCCCTGCCGTTGTTTGCTTAGCTGACTCGGCTTTATTTATTTATTTTTTTTGATTCGTTTTGTAGAAAAGAGGGGTGGAGTATGAAAACAGGGAGAAGATAGAGAGAGTATGACTATTCATTCGAGTCTTTTTTCCCTTTTTTTTTGTTATTTGTTTTCTTGGTTTCCTTTCGTGATGTTCCATTCTCAGTTCGTCAAAATCTCTCCCGTCTTCTCTCCCGGGCTCCCTCTCGGCATGGGTTGTCTTGTTTTCATGGTGGAATAAAAGAACTCGATTGGCACAAATAGGTCAGATGTGTTCAGAGCCCCACCCTCACATCCCCAAAACTGGAACCAGAGAAAGAAATGCAGGGGACTGAAAGAGCAGCAGCTTTGGGTGGCAGAATTACATACGGAAGCAAGCCTTGAAATGGGCGCCGGACAAGAAGGGAGAAGCTTAGGACAGACATATACACGCAGACACCGAAAACACACGCACACACAGATATATATATATATAAACAAGGTTATTCTTGAGACTGTCCGGTCATAAGGGATAGCAAAATTGGCAAAGGAACGCCTACCTGCTGCTGCAGCACTTGGATACGCTCCAGCTGCTCCGCGCGAGAGTCCGAGGGGCTCTCCGCGACATGCTGTTGCAGCAGATCCGCGAACCACTGTGTGCGCTCTTTTCCTTTAAGTGTTGCTGGTGGACCACCCTTGAAAGCTTGCCATTCCTCCCCATATGCCTCTTTGCTTTCCTGCAACGCCAGATAGTCGAACCGTTTTTCTAGGACCTCCTCAACTGTGTAGCCTGCTTTTCGAGCCATTAGGTCATACACCTTACGAAAAACAGCGTTTCGCGGCATAGAAAACGGTCCAGGGACTACTTCAAGATGTTCAACATCGGCGTAGTCTTTGCCATCTTTGAACTGCACGATTACACAAGACACATTGTCACGGCTACCTCGATTAACAGCCTCTTCGCAGACCTTTCCTGCAATGAAAGCGAGATCATCCGAGTCCCTCAGCTCATCCTTGATAAATGCCACCACCTCTTCATTTGAAAACTGACCTTCGAAAACACCATCACAGCACAGCACAGCAAAATCATTCGCACCCCAGGCTACATCCACATGAGTTACATCTGGGAGTGCGATCACCTTTTGCTGCAGTTGATTACCAGTAGTGTTTGTCTTGTAGTCACGATCTCCAAAAGCCCGACTGACAGCTAAGCTTCCGTCCACACGGTTGCCCTCCACACGACCACCACATTCCTCGATACGAAGTCGCTCGTCGTCATTATTCGGTTTGTGATCCTCCGTCATAGCCCTCATCTGACCGTTTACACAGACAAGGACACGTGAATCACCCACATTGCCCACCTGCAAATGAACCACGTCACCTGTCTTTGTAGCCGAAAAAAAAGTACCTGTGCTGCCACCGTCTTCAGCCAAGTCCATCCATTTCTTGTCAATTTGAAGAGCGAGCTCCTTCATGCGATCATCTGACATTGGTATTGACTCCTTCTCAATAGCCTCCCTCCACGCCAGCTCCAGGAATTGCGAGCACTGATCATTGACGTGCCCATCAAAGACACCAAAAAAGCCCCAGGTAGGCTGAAGATAGGCGATGTGCGCATCTTCCATGCTCTCACGGTATCCATTGACGCAACTAGAGCCGCAGCGAAATATTTCATTTCCGTCGCGCTCACGCAATTGCGTCATTACAGGTTTCGGAAGAGGTATGCCCATTCTTTTAATTCTCTTTACGTCAACAAATATATATAAATATATATACGAGTTCCCTTTCCTCTGTGTTTTCCTTTGATTATCTCCTTTCTTGATTGCCTTCGAATCTGTTGAGCTTCCCTCTTAAACTACAGTGGGACGCAAGCAACAACAAAAAAAAAATCTCTAAAAAAAAAAATTTTTTTTAAACATCACGTTCTCCAGCACAAAAATACAGAAAGTATGCAATAAGTACTCCTTCCAAAAAAAGTGGTACGATTGCAGTTGTTATTTTTATCGTTTCTCATGTCGTTACGATTTTTATCAA
>JASANU010000651.1:0-18243 GCA_030849675.1 Trypanosoma platydactyli | reverse complement strand
GCCCCGAACTACTGTGGCGAGTTTGACAATGACGCTGCCGTCATGAACGTTGATGAGAAGCTGCAGTGCTCGTTTCTCATCATATCATCGCATTAAAAGTTCGTTTCGTAGTAGTTTATGAGTGATGGAAGTAGATATGAGTCTACAAAGTAGTCAGGAAGGATTACGGTTGTCGTGATCTTCGATGGATGAAGGTGTTGTTTTGTAGTACGTTGTCCAATGTTTTGTTCTATATGTACGTTTCTCATGTGACGAGGTGTGCGGCTGGTGTGCTGTCGCGTATTTGTTCTGTATTTCCTTTCTCTCTTCTTTTTGCCTTTTTTTTTTTTCGCATTTTGCGTTTTTCCTTCCGCACCGAGAGAATCGAGGCTCGAGACGTCGCAAGAGACGCGATAATAAGTGCTGTCGCAGAGTGGCGTGACATGCTGATGCATGTGTGGTGGGTTACACTTCGTGGGTTTTTTTTTCGTTTCTTGTCCCTTGTTGTTGGCACCATTTTAGTCTTGCGTGGCATTTGTTTTGTTCTCTTCTCGCGGTAGGGGGGCACGGCGTTCCCCCTTCCCCCCAGCCTCTCCACCCTTATCTGCCTGTCTGTCTGTTTGTGTGTGTGTGTGTGTGTGTGTCCATTTTCTTTCTGTGCCTAGTTGTTTCTACGTCATGTCTGTCTGCCAATGCGTGCCAGTATCTGCCTCAGTTTGTGTAAGTAAAGGCAACAGATAAATAATGTGGGTGGATGGAGAGTCGCGAAGAAAGCCTTCTGCCGTGCATGTTTTTTTTTGTTTTACAGCCCCGATGTCTGAAGGTGAACTGAAACGAAGAATAAAATAGGGAAGAGAAAAAAACGTAGAAAAGAGGGAACAACAGCGACAGCCATCGAGAGAAACGTAACGGTTGAGAGAGGCCAAAGAGTCGAAGGTCAGACGGGGCTTCAATAGCGAACAGGGCGCTATTTGTAAACAAGGCGCAGTTCTTCGCTCTTTCAATCCCTCCCCACACCTATCTGACCATTGGCGTAGCAGATAGCCATCTTCTTCCCTCACGATGTTTCCCATATGTTTGGTTTTCCTACTTGAGCACTGACTCCTCGAGCGACGTCTCCTGCGAGTCTACACATGCGTCGTTTGGATGACGAGCTCCTTTCATGCGCACCCACACTGTCGGATGCTTTAAAAAAAATTCATGCCTGCTTTCTTCCCTTTTCTCCCTCTCTTACCCCCCGCTGCAGCAGCTGCCTGTGCATTAAGGCAAAGACTGCAAGTCTGGGTCTTCCACGTGTAGCATATTGCATACATACACGTTGACCGGGCTATTTAGCCAAATGCCGTCGTCACTAGTGAAGGGGCTCGTTGAAAAGTTGCTGAGCGCCAAGGGAAGCGCTACGCAGCGGCAGATTCTCATTCGTGAGGAAGATATACGCAGCATTCTCACCGAGGTCCGCGAGGTATTCATGTCGCAGCCAATGCTGCTAGAGATTACACCGCCAGTGCGCATCTGCGGCGACACACACGGGCAGTACTACGACCTGTTACGTATTTTCGAGAAGTGCGGGTTCCCGCCATACTCGAACTACCTGTTCCTCGGCGACTACGTGGACCGCGGCAAGCACAGCGTGGAGACGATCACTCTCCTGTACTGCTACAAGATCGTATACCCTGAGAATTTCTTTCTGCTGCGCGGCAACCACGAATGCGCGAGTATCAACAAGATGTATGGCTTTTTTGACGATGTCAAACGACGCTACAATATTAAGCTGTTCAAGGCCTTCACAGATGTATTCAACACGATGCCTGTGTGCTGTGTAGTGAGCGAGAAGATTATCTGCATGCACGGTGGACTGAGCCCGGATCTCACCTCACTTGCTGCCGTAAACGAGATAGAGCGTCCGTGCGACGTGCCGGACCGGGGGATCCTGTGCGACCTGCTGTGGGCCGACCCCGAGGACGAGGTGAAGGGGTTTTTGGAGAGCGACCGTGGCGTCAGCTACCTGTTTGGAGAGGACATCGTGAGCGACTTTCTTGACATGGTGGACATGGACCTTGTGGTGCGCGCGCATCAGGTGATGGAGCGCGGCTACGGGTTCTTTGCCAACCGCCAGTTAGTGACAATATTTTCGGCCCCGAACTACTGTGGCGAGTTTGACAATGACGCTGCCGTCATGAACGTTGATGAGAAGCTGCAGTGCTCGTTTCTTATCATCCCTGGGTGATGATAATATTATGGGGTGCAGTAGGCTTCTGCATATTTGTTTCATGCATATATTTGCTATTTTATTGTTTCAAGCTTGCTAGCACACACATATGTGCACCTTTAATATATATATTTTTTCATATTACTGTTTTTTTTTTGTTTTTGAATGACTAGTGCCTTGTGTGTGATCAAGTTTTCTTTGTGAAATGGTGTGGGGCGATCCCGGGCGGGTTTCAATCGTTTTTAAAAAATTTTTTTTTACTTTATTGTTAACCTAGAGCTTCCTGTTTTCTGCTTCATATACCTGCCCGCATCGTTAGGTTTCCGACTTCCGCCGCTCTGCAGCTGGTTTCTGACTAACGCCTGCTGCCACATGTGCCTGGCGGGTGTCTATAATTTCTCTCGCTTGTTTGTGCCCCCTCCTCCTCCTCCTCCTCTAGGTGGTGTTGCAGGCATGCCATGCTTTCTTTCCTCGCCTTCCTCTGAAAGTAGTGGCGCGCAACGTCCAACTCCCCCCGGACGGTGCTCATTCGCCCCGACTGAGAACCGTCGGCCATATTCGCCGCTGATTTTTTCTCCTTCCACTATCCGTCGATGCGTGACGGCGAATGCATTTGCTGCTCAGATGGTAGAAAAGGATGGGGCAAGGGACGGGCATGGCAAAAGATACATTTTTCAACGGTTTTTGCCCCGTGATAGATCTCTTCTTGCTGTCCTTGCCGGCCTTCGTCATGATGTGAAGGTGCCTGTGGGTGCCCCTTGTGACCGTCCGTGGGGTGTATGAAAGTGGAACGGGACGACCGCCCGCAGTGGAAACCACTGCTTCAAGGGCTTCTGGTGGTGGAGATGGGTGGGTGTGTGAGGGACTTTTGCTTACACCCGTCTGCTTGTGTTTGTGTGTGATGAGTGGCGGTATAATGCGCTGCCTCTTTTTTTTTTTGTGAATGTCGGTTCCAAAGAAGAACAAGACCCCCCCCCCTCGCACTAGGACGAGAAACCAAACGGGGCGAAAGGGAAAGGATCGGTTTCGCCAGTGGAAAAGGAAACGCAAACAAATGAAGCGCGCGGACATACATGGGGCTGGGAGGGATCAGGACCCACTGCAGTGCGTCCTGCGACTTCCTCTCCCCAACGCCGGAGCGGCGCATATCATGATGCAGGTGCTGCGTGTGGAGCCACCCGTTCCGGGGACGTCAAAGGAGGTGCAGCTTTGGGCGGACGACTGCACACGGTCTACAGTCCATGTCACGATGAATGCCACTCGAGAGCGCCTGCTGCGGGCGGCTGTGGGTGCACTTTTGGAGCAAACGAAGCTCATCCTTCGGACAATGGATGCCTTTCCCGCCATAGCTCGGCACATGGCGTAGTGTCACTCTGCGTTCGTGTGTGTGGTCTCTTCGCTGTCTCTGATACGACAATGTATCTCACTACCATCATATTTATATATGGTTGTCTGTGTGTCATTTTTACACTTTCCCTTTTCTTAACTCATTGCCGCCTGAAAAATAGAATTTCCATATAACTAAACTGAGAAACCTATGTCCGTCAAAGATGCCAGCAAGAAGAGCAGCGAGCTTGAGGGTAAGCTCAAGGGCAAGCTGTTCCTGGGCGGTGCGAAGCCATCCGAGGAAGACGTGAAGATGTTCAGTGAGTTGCTGGGCGCCGGAAACACGTGCTTGTACCGCTGGGTGAAGAACATGGCTTCCTTCACGGAGACAGAGCGCAAGGCCTGGGGCCCCGCAGTGAAGGTGACAGTCCCTCTTCCGGCAGCAGCTCCCACCGCGGCTTCCGCGAAGGTGGAGCCAAAGAAGTCAAGCCCAGCCCCCGCCAAGAGCAACGACGATGAGGACGACATCGATTTGTTCGGGGAGGTGACCGAGGAAGAGGCGGCCGCCCTTGAAGCCAAGAAGAAGAAGGACGCTGAGGCCAAGAAGGCCAAGAAGGTTGTCATCGCCAAGTCTTCGATCCTTTTCGATGTCAAGCCCTGGGATGACACGGTGGATTTGAAAGCGTTGGCCGAAAAGCTGCACGCTGTGCAGCGTGACGGGCTACTCTGGGGCGACCACAAGCTTGTGCCGGTGGCGTTTGGTGTCAAGAAACTGCAGCAGCTGATTGTCATTGAGGACGACAAGGTTTCTGGAGACGATCTGGAAGAACTGATCATGTCATTTGAGGATGAGGTGCAGTCGATGGATATCGTCGCCTGGAATAAGATCTAATTTCTATCTACACTTGTCAGAGTGAAGGAAAAGGAAGTATGGGTTAAGGCGTATGAAAGGAGGGGTGTGGTGTGTGGATCCCGTTGAGTGTTGATTTCTTTTTACTTTCTAAGCTAAAGATGATAATGTGCTGCACTGCTGGTAAAGGGGGTGGTCTGTTTTTACCTGCTTCCTGTGGTCGAAGATGACCGGAGGGTGATCATGTGCTCGTCAGCGCGACATTCAGTTCACTTTTCATCTCTTTCTTGTACCCACATCTCGTGTTGGACGGCGCATGTACAGGAGATAGGTGTAGAGGAGCAAGGCTGCATAGTTTGAGTTCTGTAGAAGCTGTGTGGAGAGGCCTTGTCGACGATCACCAGCACCTTCTTGTCGAACACCGTCGTCCCCCAGCTTCCTAACCTGACGTGCGCGCGGGTCGTCGCTGTTGCCATTGTGCTTTCGGAACGGGCGTTTTTAACACTCTGTAAACGAAGCGAGGACGCTGATTCAGAAGCAGTAGGGCAGTACTGGAGTGCACATGTCGGCCATTATTACCCGCAAGCGCAGTCGCTCTCGGTCGGCTGAGAGCCCGCAAGAGCGGAAGAAAACCGGGCCAGTCTCCCGACGTGACCCCGTCTCTGAGGAGGAAAAGGAAAGATCCACGATCCAGCATCTAGTTACCTCTATTCTTCAGGACTGGCGGAGCGGGCAGAAGCTTCTTAACGATGATGTCATCCGCACTATCCTTCGCCGTGTGCGCCCGGTGCTGATGTCGCAGCCAATGCTGGTAGGCGTAGAGGCTCCTGTTAACGTGTGTGGCGACATCCACGGGCAAATCAATGATCTTGTGGAAATATTCCGTCGTGGGGGAATGCCACCAGCATCACGTTATGTGTTCCTCGGCGACTACGTGGACCGCGGCAAGCATGGGACGGAGGTTATCGTTGTGTTACTTGGGCTGAAAGTTCTCTTCCCCGAAGAGGTGTACATTCTCCGTGGCAACCACGAATCGGATAGCATTTGTAGAATTTATGGTTTTTTTGATGAGGTGAAACGACGTTTTTCAGTTAAGTTGTTTAAAGAGTTTACGGATGTGTTTAACTGCCTTCCTATCGCAGCTCTTATTGAGGAAGCTGCTCTGTGCATGCATGGCGGGCTTAGCCCTGAACTGCAACATCTGAACCAGATCAGTCAGCTACAGCGGCCGCTCCTTGTGCCGGACGCAGGCCTAGCGTGTGACTTGTTGTGGGCCGACCCCGAGGAGAATAGCACCGGTTGGATGGAGAACGAGCGTGGTGTCAGTTTTACCTTTGGCGAGTCTGTGGTGAAGCGGGTGTGCGACAAGTTAAACATCGACCTTGTGGTACGTGCACATCAGGTGGTGGATCACGGCTTTTCTTTTTTCGCGGATCGACGACTGGTTACGATCTTTAGCGCATCAAACTACTGTGGGGAATTCACGAACAGCGGGGCAATGATGATGATGGACGAGGATTTGAAGTGTAGTTTTTATATATTTAAGCCCCAATACTAAGTGATACCGATCATACGACACAAATACGCATCTACTTTCGGCTTCTGCATGGTGTGTGTGTGTGTGTGTGGCAAGTGAGATGCCGACTCGTTCAGGTGCGGGTGGTGTTTACGCCGCGCATCAACTAGGGGGAGAGGGGGACGGATGGCCAGCCCGTCTGGACACGCGCAAAAGGGTGGCGGAGATGCAATTGGGAGCCTCCTTTCGGTGAAGAAAAGGCAAAGAAAAAAAAGAAAAAAATAAGCAACACACACAAAAAAAAAAAAATCCTTTTTTTTTTTTTTGCTGCGCCGTTTGTCTCCCCTAAATCAAGAATGAAAGGGGAAAAAACAACAACTAACAAAAGGGTTTCGAGAAACGAGGTGTAATTGAGCACCGAGCTGAAGAAAAGGAAGAAATAATGAAAGGGAAGAGAGGTGAAAAAAGAGAAGAGGAAGGTGGGTGAAAGAAGACGAGAAAAATCTTCGGTGATTTTTATACTGAGAGAACTATGCACGCAGGTTTCATATATGTGCATGCAGACGAAGTTAGACATTTGCTGCTGTGCAATGTGTGGAAAGAGGATGTTGCGCGTGTGTTAGACAATGTGCACTGCCTTCAGCATTTTTGAAAACCGCCTCCGCCTGCTTGCATGGCTGCACCGTCTAAATTCTCGCACTGTCTGTTATTTATATTTCTTGTTTTCCTCTTCCAGTGGCTAATTCGGTGGAGGAGGAGAGCTGTGGGGATGCTCCTGCTCTGCTTGCCTGTTTCTCTTTCGTGCTCATCGCTCTGCAGATGTGCTTTTTACACATGCGTCCTTGGTCTGTGCTTTGTCTCCGATTCTCGTTCTTTTTCTCTCCCTCATCAGTTCCAAAGGAGTCACCGGCGCAGAAATAAGGTGGCAGCGATGGTTCTTCCCACTCGCAAGGCAGCTGATCGTTGCAACCGCAAGGGCATCAAGCGCCACCGCCCAGAGATTATTGTTGTTGACCTCAAGGACCACGTGCTGGGCCGCGCAGCCGCCATTGTGGCGAAGCAGCTGCTGCTCGGAAAGAAAATCACCGCCGTGCGCTGTGAGCAGCTGACCATAGCGGGAACGGAGATCCGAAACAAAATCAAGTACCTGCAGTTTCTGCGCAAGCGCAAGCTCTCAAACCCCAAGCTTGGTCCCTTCCATCACCGCAGTCCATCTGACGTGTTTGTTCGCACGGTGCGCTCAATGTTGCCGCGCTACACAAAGCGAGGACAGCGGGCGCTCCATCAGCTTATTGCGTACGAGGGCATCCCCACCAATATGGTTCGCACTGGCGGTCGTGTTGTGATCCCAAAGGCGCAGCGCCACTACTGCTACCGCAGCGAGCGTCCCTACACGATTCTGGGCAACATGTGCAAGCATGTTGGTTGGAAGTATAGCGATGTTGTGAAGAAGCTCGAGACAGCCCGCGTGGAAAAGGCTGCACGCCACCACAAGAAAACGGAGAACCTGCGCGCTGCCTGGAAGTCTGCACGCAAAGGGGCCCTGAACAAGATGCCAAAGAAGAACGTGGAAGTGCTGAAGAAGTTCGGCTACGCGTAGGTGACGGTGGACCAGTTTCTTTTTGCTTTGATTTTTTTCTTCTTAAGTTTTCTTTTTCCCTTTCGATGGAGTGGGGGGGGGGTCGGCGTCCCCCCATCGCTTCCCACTTGCTGCACCGCCGCTTCTGGCCACTGCGCACGTTTGTTTGCCTCTGTTTTCCCCCTTCTTCTTTCCCATCCTTTAATCATGCGCGACACTCAGTGTGGGAAGGGTAGTTTGGCTTCCTTTGGGCTGCTGCTCCTACGAGGGAAACGGAAAGGGGACTGATAGAAGAAGGAAGGGATGCGTGGGGAGCCGCATAGCAGCACTGCCCCGCGACGATACGCAGCGTCAAATAGAGGGGAGCAGTACAGTCACAACTGCCCCCAGCGAACTGCCGTTGTGGCTAATAATGTTAGCGCGCCAGTGGAGAACAACAGCCGTGGTGCTCACAGGCGTTTGACGTTCAACAATTTTGGCACATTCAATGCACGGGAGAAAAAAATTCCACTGGATGCAAACACTCAGGCTGCACCAAATACAAAGTTTTGGCAGCTGCCTGAGAGAGCATCCTTTTATTGCAACAAGTGCCGCCGTGACAACATCATCTCCGACTCGATCGCAGTGGACACGGTGCATCAGGTTATGCTTTGTACGCGCTGTTTCACTCGCATTATTCGTCCGCGCTTCTACCGTCCAAATCGTGTTGTTCCATTTCCCTCACTACTTTCATGGCTTAATTACAAACCATCGAAGGTGATGGAGATGTCCGAAGATATCGCCAGTCGCCCCGCCGAAGCTGTGGCACCGTCTGGCGAACGTATCGCTGTCCCAACGCTTGCTGGCGGCGATCGTGCTGTACACATTCAAAACCTCCCTGCCATAGCAATGAACATAGTTCCATCCGTGCGAAGTGGTACATCACGGGTCGGCAGTGGTCTACCAACGGCTGGGCACCAAGAAAAACAGCAGCAACAATCGGAAGACTCTCACCACCCGTGCTGTCGCGTGTGGGGAAGCTGTTTACACGGGGAGACATGTCTGTTCCGTCGAGCGCCATATGACTTGTGTATCTGCTTTTTAATGGGTCTTTGTTCCGGTGACCAGGACAAATGCAAGCTGCTGCACCAGTATGTTTTCGATCTGCCCAACACGGCGGAGCCTATGCCTACGTCGCGGCATGTGAAAGATTTTGACAACCCGCAGAGTGAATGGGGTAAGTGGATGGATAAGAAAAGGAATAGCCCAAATTCGGCCGAGTGGCAACTGTGGCACAACGGGCCTGTAGATGGCCTGCTCGATGCATATGCGCCGGTGACACAGGAGGCGGAGGAAGAGATCCAGAGTAATGGAAAGCCTGAGATTAAACTGAACTTCTCGGACATCTCTGCAGCCCTCCGTGGTCTTAGGGAGTAACAGCACACGTGAAAAGGCCAACAGCAACAAAACGAGGAATGAGGTGGATGTGGGTGTCGCTTGCTTTGGTTTGTTCCCCTTTTGTGTTATATTTGCATGCGTTGCATTCGAGAAACTATTGAAGGGATGCGGGCTCTCGTGTTGCTTTGGGGTTTTTTTTTCTTCTGTTTTTTTTTTTTTTGTGCCTTTTTCGTTCCTTTTTTTCCTTGTGAGCTCTGTGTGAAATGAATGAATGTACCACTGGAAACCGAAGCCGAAGGGAAACAGGGGATGAGGGTGTGATTTGCGCTGGTTTATGTTTCTGGATTGAATTGAAAGGACAAAGCAATGCGATGCTGTCTTAGTGCACCCGTGGTAAAGTTCTTGTCCTTGGGGTCGATTAGCCGCAGGGGATTCTCCATCTCCCGCTTGTCTCTCATTGCAACCCCTCATGTGGAAGTGGACACCGAGGCGGAGGCGTACCAGCGCATGGCACACGAACTAACACTTCTGTCGACGGAGGAATTCAGTCATCGTCTTCATCGTTTTAGTAGAACAAATTTTGATCCGAGCCACGTCGCAGCAGTCCACGCGCATGTATCGGAGCTCCTCAACCGACGTCTGCACGAAGTGACTTTCAAGTGTGCCCGTGAGTATGCTCATCTGGCTCATGTTGCGAAGCTTCACGAGTTGTGCCTCGCTCTGTACTATGCCCGTGCAAATATTATGTCAACGGCATCTCTGACTGACGGTGACAACGACACAGCAGGGAGTTTCGCTGTTTCAGAGGCTGTTGTGGATAGTGCGTACAGCATTTCTAGTACTGCCGATCTGGTTCGACTTGCTACATTCTGTGTTAAACATCTGAAACATGTGCCCCCTCTTGGATGGGAAGTAATGAGTTCATTTTCCCTGGTTCGTGCATTCTGGCGCTGTATATGCATCGCTTCAAGTCATGAAAATCAACATGGAGTGGAGGCCAAACAGGCACTTCAGGATGCATCTCATATTTATGAGCAGTGTATGGCATTGGTATGCCCGGATCCTTGCAAGGAAGTTAGCACACAGAATGCCATACGCACTGCTCAGCGATTTTTACGATACGCTTCATCTGGTGACAAGGGTGAAATGCTTTTTTTTCGGTTTTGCCTTCAGCGAGGATTTCTTCGGAGACCACGCGACGCTAAACAACCAAACGGTGATGAAGGCGAGTTGGACACAAGGGCACCCACCACCAACTTGGGCAGCAGTGGGGGGGAGCGCATCTCGGAGGAGCAATGGTTCTACGCGAGTCTTATTGCAACGTGTCGTGTCGGACACCATGTGGATGTGGCGCTACGTTACTTCGATGACATTGGCTCGTTTCTCGGGGTTGGACAAGTTAGTTGTGACGATCTCCTGAGACCACAAATGCGAAAGATGCAGTGCGGTGGTGACGCAATGAAGGAAAGCGTTGGGGAACAACTCGCACATGCGAATTCGATGGATGGCGTCTCGGAGTTCCTTGTCTTCCAGCTACTTACTGTCCTGCATGCCGCAAAAGATAACAGAAAAATCGTCTTCACTGCACGGTCAATGTTGCGTGATGGGGCGCGCCTAAGCATTAGTGTCTGGAGCATCGTGCTCATTGCAGCAGGTGAAACAAAAGCTGTGGATTTAGCTCTTGCAGCTTTTACACAGGCGAGGAACTCGCTATTAGATGGCGACCACGTTGCAGACCGCCGGGGAAATGAATATCTGCTTCAAACCGCCATACACGCACTGTCCAAGTGCCAGATTCCACGCTTTGAGGAGGATTACCTTCAGCCCTGTCAGGAACAAAAGTTGATGCACTGCACCAATGAGTTTTACTTCTCTACACTCCTCCAACATGCGCACAACTCCACTGACCCCGCCGCGGGTGCAGAATATGTACTGAACGCAATGCGAGAAAAGGGATCACCCCTCACTGCCCGCATTGTATCCAAGCTGATGAAAATATACCTGCGTGTGGAATCGCCCAGGCTGCTAACGTTATACCAGAATGCAACGCAGCAGCTTGGAATATTCAAGCCGTCTTGGCTAGAAGAGTTACTGCTGTGGGCCGACCGTCGCCGTTACAACCTCACATGTGACGAGCGGAAATTTATCGTGGATGAGGTGCGGCGTGTGCATGGAGCTGGTGGTGCGGGTGGGGATCTTGGAGGGCTACGCACGCAGTACGCACTTCTGCGATATGATTATGAACACAATCCACGGGAGGTATTCCTCTCAACATTAAATCCACCAAAGACAGAGCCAACTATTCTCGATTCGCGTGTGCACTTCCTGCTAAAAAGACCGCATTGCGTTGATCATCAAAGGGCTTCTGCCAACTTCAGCCACACCTCTGCAACTCCTATCATTGTCGGGGACCCGGCAAAGAGGCAGCGATTTGCACGACGGTCTCTACTCACCGGTGACGAGGAAAGCGCAAAACTAAATCAGGTTCACCCTGAAGAGTTTCGTATCTACATGAGTAAAATACTCGAATCCATTCAAAATCACGACGGCTGTAAATAAATACACAAATAAAAATAATGAAATATATATATATATATATATCGCCTCAGAGAACCTTATAGAAGAAAAAAAAAAGAAACGTTGAGAATGTTGGTTTGTATCAATATGCCTTCTTCCGTCTTGTCAATATCAGCCTGTTGTTACGCTCATGTGCGATGTCTCTCCCCATTTCTCATGCTGCAGTGTTTAAGTTAAAAAAGGCACTCACAACTGCAAGGAAGGGATCTTGCTCTACTGTCGCATAGTTTCTCTAATTTTTGTGATCTTGGATGTCATCCTCATCGTCTGCGCAAACATATTTCCCGCTTTCCGAGAAGGTTCATGGGCTACGAGTGTGGAGTAAACGCTGTGGTACAGGAGAGAAATTATTGGAGGTGTAGAGAGTAGTCAAGTGGTGGCGGACAGCCAGTGCGACGAATATGCAACCCATTTCCAGGCTATGGAGAGTATTTCTTTATGCGCTGTTGGCTTCGGTATTTTTCTCATCATGACGTTATTCTTTCATGTGGTAAGAGAGGGGTATCTCAGAGCGATAGGGTGCGTTGCTTCGATTCTGATTTCCCTTGAGCTTGTCGCATCTGGGTTATGCATCTCGCCTCTCGTATACGGGTACATTGAGGGATACTGCCAGGACAGCAGCTCCGCGATTGCCAAGGAGTATGCCCCGTTCAAGGATCAGGGGTACAGTTTTGCCGACTCGTTTTTCCTCGTATGTGTGCACTTTTCCCTGCTGCTGATCAGCATCATCATCATCCACTGTTCCGCATGATGATATTGTTGATGGGGTGTTGTGTTGTGTAGCGTGCAGTCCCCATCCTTCATAGATCTGCAGCATGACCGCTTTACACATGTGGTTTTCTCTCCCCCCCCACAGCAGAAACGTGAGTTGGTATCTAATAATTCACTTCTCATTTTTTCATCTCCCATAATCACGCAATGTGTTTTCCTTTATGTTGTACGTATTTTTATTTGGTGCTGTATTTCTTCCTCGACATATTTTTGTTTATACAGTGTCCACCTTTCTGTTTGCAGAAGCGGGACGAAAGGCTCTCTTGTGTAGTTGGTATCCTTTTTTCGAAATATATTTACATATAAATAAATAAGCCTTTGAGCGGAATCTGTTCGCAATATGTGTCTAGTAAAGCATCCTTTCGTGCTTCAAAACGCTATTTCTAGTACGATAGTACATTTCTCCTCCCCATCGTTGTGGATCCGCATGCTGTAGCTGACAATTTGCTTTCTTTTACCCGCACATCCACCCCCAATGGCTAATGTCGCACGGCGGACGCAAAGAAAAAAATAAATGCCATTTTGTCACTGCAACTCGTGTGGTCTCATCGTGACAGAATCCCCTCTTGGTTTTTTTTTTTTGAACACTCGTCGTGCGAGAGATCTTACAAGGCCTAAGTATGACGCCTGACTCTGTTTGACTTCTTTCTCCTTTCCATTGCATTCGAGAGCCTCTGTCATGTCCGTTCTGCATGTTCCGCCGTCGACCGTTGTTTTCGATTGATAACTTGTTGATACTATTTTGAGCCTCAATACTTTTCTGAGAGCATTGATTCTGTTCATGTAATGTTTTATATCCCGGACGTATGCAGGGTGTGCGAGTGACGAGGAGGTGCGGCGCTTCTCCGAGGCGTCAGGCGCGGACGCCGGTGGTGTGCTTCTCTCTGTGCATGCATTCTGCCCTGTTGCATCTTCTATCCTCTCTGCTGCTGTTAGGAAGCGGAGACTAATGTCTGACCATTACGAGGACGACGATGACCGGTTGAGCCTCAACTTCGGTGAGGAGCAAGAGGAGAGTGGTCCGCGCAGTGACGACGAGCAGAGTGACGGCGAGGGCGAAGGCGCGGGTCTCGTCTTGTCCGGGGCGGCGACAAAAGGAGCCGCCACAAGGAGGGACGATCGGGACCGTGTGACCGCCCCGGTCCTGACTAAGTACGAGCGGGCACGCATCCTCGGCACGCGGGCGCTTCAGATCAGCATGAACGCACCCGTGCTGGTGGCTCTGGAGGGCGAGACGGACCCTCTCACCATTGCGCAGAAGGAGCTTCGTGAGGGCGTCATACCGCTTATCATTCGGCGAGTGTTGCCGGATTCTACGTACGAGGACTGGCGTATCTGCGAGCTGGACATCGATTTTGATCGTCCCGCCGACGAGCGCTACACGAACATATGATGACCGTTGGTGTGGCGGGCTGACCCATTGCACTAGCGCAGATGCCAGAGTGTGACTGCCGATCTTCCTATCTAACTCCCCCCCTCCCCTCTCTCATGTTCTGTCGTGTCACATCCATTGCTACTGGCACTCTGTTGTTACGCTCATGTGCGATGTCTCTCCCCATTTCTCATGCTGCAATGTTTAAGTTAAAAAACGCACTTGCAACCGTAAGGAAGGGATCATGCTCTACTGTCGCATAGTTGTTCTGATTTTTTTTATGTGGGCCACCATTTTTATGGGGTGCGCAAACATATTCCCTGTTTTCCGACAAAAGTTGGAGACCTTTAAGGTGGAGCAAACGCTGTGGCACAAGAAATTCACTGTGGGCGTTCTGGAGAGTAAGCAACCGGTGTCAGATAGCGAGTGCGACCAGTACAAGCTTTTTTTTAAGCTTCTTGAGCGTGTTTCCTTGGCTGTTGTTGCCGTCGGCATTGTTCTTATTGCCTTTGCCATTGCCCAAATGAGTATCCGCCGGATATCTAAATGTCTTAGGTATTCTTTTCCGCTTCTTGTGCTTCTTGCCTTTGCTCTCTCTGCTGGTTGCTTGGGGCTTCTCGTATACGGGTACTTTAAGGGATACTGCCAGGACAGCAGCTCCGAGATTGCCAAGAGGTATGCACCGTTCAAGGACCAGGGGTACAGTTTTGCCGAGTCGTTTTTCCTATTTGTCGCTGCCTGTGCCCTGTTTCTTATAAGTGTTTTTGCTCAGTGCTATACATAATGTTGTGCACCTTTTTTTTTGTTTGTTTTTGAGAGCCTTCGGCAGGAGTAGTCGACACCCATTGCCAATATCATGAAAATACAATCCATTCATACTTTTCATCTTTTATACACGCAGGCAGCGCCGCATGGATTTCCTTCGTGAAAAACCTACCCACCCAGGCCCTTCCGCCTCGCGCGGGAGACTGGGGTGAGGCGCTGCCTGCGCATCCCCACTCATCGGTAAAGGCTTTCCATATAAAGAAGAGAGTCTGCTGTAGGACTCACGCCTGGTTTCTAAAATCCTTCTTTGTCTATTCATGTACAACATGACAAGTTCTTTCCACATTTTTCTTATCAATGAAAAATTGGGTGCGACTATTATTTTGATCTTTGATGAGGAATTCTTATTAACTGGTGCTCAGTAGAATTCTTCTGCTTATGTTGCGGCTTAATTATCTTTTTTTTTTTCCTTTTAAAATAATTTATCTTTCCGCTTTCTGTCTTGTGCTTTCTGTTGTTGTTGTTGTTGTCCTTTCTTGGAATGGAACCGAAGAAAAAAATTTTCTTTCTTGTTTTTTATGATTTAGCTTTTCCTTTTCCAATTCTGATCTTTGTGTTTGTAGGGGCTCGTTGCTTGTTGGCTCTGCTGATTGTTTTGTTTGACGGGTTGTTAACATTTGTTTTATTTCTCATTATTTTGTTTGCCTCCTGTCATTTTTTTTTTCTTCTGTCAAGTTCTTGGTTTTTCGCCGCCTGCATTGTTTTTGAAGTAGGGTGTGACAACTAGTTGCTGAAATGGTGTTCCACTCCTCCAAGGGCGCCTGTGTGTATGTGGATATAGTGCGTGTACCGCCCTGTGTGTCGGCTGGAGGCGGTTGTTGTTGCACTTCATGCTAGTCGATCGTGTATGACGCCATTCGGAGCTTCCCGTTGCGGTTTTTGATGCATCTGTCTCGGGGGGGTGTGCAGCTTCGTGCCTTCCCGCAGAAGAAAAAGGTTTGGCATGGTGTGGTCTCTGAGCGTTGCAGGTTAGGCAGCCTAATGGAAGGTAGTTGTTGGTAGCGTCGAATCAACTCTACAGTTTTATTCTCGTTTGTTTTTGCAGTGGGGAGGGCATAGATGTTTTTTCTTTTAGTTTTGTTGGCGTGCACGTAACCATGTGCTTCGATGACTTGGTTGCGGTATATATATATATATATATATATAGGGAGGGAGGGGGCTGTTCAAAGCACCTGCGGCTGCAGATATCGCCGATGTGGGCGGGGCATTTGCGTGGGGATCCGCTCAATTTAGCGGCACGGCTCTGAGGCGATTTGCGTCTCGGCAGGAGAAGATGCACCCCCCTCTTGCACTTGTCTGTGCTGTGGCACACGTGCGGTGGAGGGTTGTGTGGTCCGCGGGAGGGTGGCGGGGTTATGACTTTGACAGAGGCACGGCTTTGTTTTTCACTTTATGCTTTGGTTTGGTTCGCTCTCGTCATCCGTTTCTTTCCCATTGCCGCTGTTGTTGATGAACAAAGTGACGGGCACCGCTGAACAAGCAGGTTCACGTATTTGTCGGAATAAAGCAGGAAAAAAAAAGTGACATATACACACACACACACACATATATATATATATATATATATATTACTAAAGGGTCAACACACGCAGAAAAAAAAGACAATAGCAACGTCATGTCGCTTCGTGATGACATTGAGGCTCTTACGGCGGTGTTTCGGAATCTCTCACGCGCACACGATCGCAGCAGCAACACCAGCGGCGGTACCAGCAGTGCGCAGAGGGACATGAGCGCGGTGGCGGCGGCGGACAAAAGGAGACAACGATTTCTTGACTTCAACAGCAACCCGACACCTCTCTCTGATGTCAGCATCTCCGCTATATCTGTGGCGCAGGAGGAAGAGGACGAGGATGAAGAGGAACACAAGAATGGTGCCATGAAGGAAGTGATCCCGCTAAAAACCTCCTCGATACTGCGGGGACCGAAGGAGGACGACGACACGTTGGCGGCGCCGCCTAGCAGCAACACAACCGGACTGCCTTGCACTGACAGTGCACCAATCTTTTCCCAGCCTAGAGACGGGCCGGGTGGTGGCTTGCAGGCTCCTACGTTTCTGCAGTCGATGACTTCGCGCACCTCTTCAGCAGTACTGCTGAAAAATGATGGCAAGGGCCCGAGTGCTTTTTCGACTGGAGTCGATGATACCGCGTGCGTTCGCATCAACTCGTCTAACCCTGCATTTGCCTCTTCGGATAGCAGTGCAGTCTCGATGGACCTTCAGGGGGTGGAAGCAGGTTCTGCCCATGTAGAGGGGGTATACAAGAACTTAGCGCGAAAGCTTCTGATGGAGATTGAGCGTTTGGATGCCCGTACCGCAGCTGTCTCGGCGCAGTGTGAAGGTGAGCGTCAAGAGTGGGTTCGTGCGCAACACGAGCTTCAACAACAAATTATGGAGCGCGACGCACTGATTGGCACCCTAAGGCAGCGGCTTATGAAGATGCCTGTTGACCCAGACATGGCACGAGGTTGCTGGCGTAGCGGTCCCACTGCGCTTGCATACCCATCTGCAAGAGAGAAAACCCGCTCTGTGTCGAATGAGCCAACGACGACTGGAAGTTGGAGTGATAGCTGTGGCAGAACAAGAGCGGCAGTACCGCTGAATCATTCACCCAGTGTTCAGGGTGAAGCGTGTTTTATGAGCTCCTCTTCCGCAGTGGAAGTTAAATCTCCTCCAGCACTTCGGCGAATGTCTGATGCATCTGAAAAGAGAGAATTCAACACACCAGCACACACCAGGACCGCTGAGGAAGATGTCACATCGACACGTGCACACTCCCTTACTGAGTTTTTGCAGCGAAAATTTTCGTCATTGAGACCTGCACTCCCTTCTGAGGACGCGGCGTTGCGAGAGTGCAGCACAACCGCAGCACCACCCGTCAGAAAAAAGACACCACTTAGGGGAAGCCCCAATCCGGTGTTTCATACAGAGGCCGGTGACGATGCTATTTACAAACGAAGAGCCAAGACGAAAACTGTGCCTTCAAAACGCATGATATGTGCGGGTCTAAATGGTAACAAACGTGACATAGAAGGCGCTGATCTCTTTAAATCGATTCGCATCCCCCCACCGTCCCCGCAACATTGCCTCAGTGAAGTGTGCAGGGGGCAGGAGATGCATTCTCCCACAGAGTCTAGCTGCTGTGAAAGGACGAGATATAGACGGAAGAATAGAATGTCCTCGCGTATTTTCTCTTCGGGGGCGAAGCAGAAATGTGGAGGAAACGCTGAAAGTGATCGTTGGAAGTCACGGAGTTGCCGTCCGTGTTGTCGTGACCAAGCTTCCACCGTGGCTCACACCATTCCTGCTGCGGCCCACCGTGGTCAAAGCTGCGGGGTTCATTGTGAGCCGAGAGCAACACGTCGATGCCTCCATTCTGCGCTTTCTGGAGCAAAATGTGGAAAACGGAAAATAGTGAGGGAACCAACTGAATGTATCGATGTGCTGCACGACTTGTTAACGAGGAGCACTATGATGGAGGGGCATCTGGCGGACCTAAGGCACAGGCTGGAGAAACAGGAGACGGGGCTCCAGGACGTAACTCATATTCTCCATGATGTGGTGCTGCCCCTCACTTCGGGCTCCTTGTCGACAGATGGGCGTTTCCCTTCACGTTGCGTGTCACCGCAGAAGCAGGGCACAAAAACGTGAAGAACAGGTTTATAGAAATATCGGGGGGTGAATAGTGCGCAGTTGGGTTTCGTGGTTTTATCAACTGCAGTTGTTTATCATCTCCTGTTTTATTAATACTGGGGTTGAAGGAAAATGATCGACGTTAACCACACAAAACGTAAGAGAATAAAAGACAACGCAAAACACGAGACCTAGAGGTTTCCTTTTTTCTCTTTCTTTCCCTCTTTCCTT
>JASANU010000650.1:0-18001 GCA_030849675.1 Trypanosoma platydactyli | reverse complement strand
GTCTTTTCACCCTAAAGAACACCCCGCGAGGAGGGAATTGGGGGACAGGTGGGATGGCAAAATAAAAACTCTAATTTTGAAAGACCCCCAAAAAGACCGCGCGCCTCTTCCGTCATACCCCAAGGGAAAGGTAAGGGAACAAGACGCGAACCAGGCAGATGAGTGGGCAGCCTTATCTCTCACATTTTCTTCGCAAGCTCCAAAAAAAAACTTCCGGCGGCACCCGCCCGCCGAGATCCGGCACGGAAACAAGGGCGGGCGAGGGCGGTTTGCGAAATGTGCAGTTGGAGCGCTGCCGCGCACACACATCAACCACTGTCCCCCCGTCCGCGAGGCAGCGCGAGATCCCGTCCCTCTTCAGTTTTGAGGCGAAATCAAGGCCAGTCTCGAGGGGGCGGGTGCCCGGCGACCCCCCCCCCCCAAACCCTCCACGCCAGAAGAACAAGCGGAACGAAAAGCCCGCGAGGCAACTTGGGACAACTGGTCGTATCTAACTGAGAGCACCGCGATTCTGTTTGTTTTGGCGTAACGGCAATGCATTTTGCACTTCACTGTGTTTCCACACGTTGATTGCAAGTAAAATAATGCGTGTATTTCACTTGACATTCCTAAGAAAAAAAAATGGGGATGAATATGACGATTGTTTGAGGAATGCAACGCGGATTGAATCGTAGAATGTATTCCAAGTCTCATTCAAGTTCTATACGCTGAGAGAGATATGGTAATATTTCTATACCACGATGTTCAGGTGGCGGTTGTACATGGTGTGGTTATTGAAATGTAATGTACCTTTCTGCGTTCTTTCGGTGCGGAAAAGAAGCCGTTCCTGTTGTTTACGTGTCGGAGTAGTTTACTAGTCTTTCTCTGTGAGGTGTAGCAAATGAAGGATATTGTTTTTTGACTTTCGGTAATGATTTACCGAAATCAATAATCACCCCCTTTTTATGTTTATTTGCGGATTTAATCATCGTCAGATCAAATTAACGATTGGACCCCAAATTGTTACATATTCTGGACTTGAGGAGGAACGCCACTGGTGATTTGTCTTTCTTTTAAACCAGCATAGAGAAGATATCTTGCCTTACTTAATATTTTTTCTTCAACTGCTGTGCGCTTCTTCTCTGTAGTAGTTCAAGCCCCGAGGTAGAATAAGTGGAGCCTCCTCCGTTTTCCGCATATATATATATATATATATATATATTGAATAACAAAAGTTCTGGTGTTTTCTATTTTTTGCTGTACAGGAAGTGAAGGTAAATGGGCTGGCGTATTTGACACACGTCTTCTGGTGTGGTTTGAAAAAACTGAATGCAATTCTTTCTTTCTCCTTTTATGATGTGTGGTGGTTGTGTGCAGATGTTTTACTGGTGTTAAATATCCCTTGCTTGCGTGTTTTATAAAATACTTTAAAAAATTTACTGTTTTTTTTTTCGGTATATGCGTCTTTTTATGTAGATCAAGATGTCAGAAAAGTATCAGCAGTTGATGAAGCTTATTGTTGTGGGGGATAGTGGCACTGGAAAATCATCTCTTTTGCACAGGTTTGTAGAAGATAGTTTTTCCGAGGATCAAGCACAGACTATAGGTGTTGAGTTCGGCTCGAAAATTGTTTATCTGGCTGGCCGGAGAGTAAAGCTGCAAATATGGGATACAGCAGGACAAGAAAGGTACAAATCTGTTACGAGAAGTTATTATAGAGGCGCTGTGGGATGCCTCATTGTCTATGATATTACGCAGCGATCGTCCTACGAAGCTGTTCCGCAGTGGTTGAACGATGTTCGACAACTTGCCGGTAGTGATGTTGTTGTGATGGTGATTGGTAACAAAAGTGACCTTGCTGACAAACGTGTTGTTCAACATAACGAGGTGTCGTTGTACTGTTTGGAAAATCATCTGCTGCATTTTGAGACCTCTGCAGCTTCGGGTGAATTTGTCAGCGAGGCCTTTTTGAAAGTTGCAAAAACAGGTCTTTCTCAAGGTAGTGAAGAGGCGGAAATGATCGAAGACGAAAGGATTGTTTCTTCTGATGAGGGAAACAGCAAAAAAAGTTTCTTATGTGCTTGTTGATTCAATTGCTTTTTTTCGTAAAAGAAAAAAAAAATTAATGTCTGTTCTGTCATGCCTTTGCAATATAATTCCCTCTTGAAACAATGAAAAGAAAAGGGGATCTTTTTTTACGTATGCGTGTGTATATTTTTATCGCTGTTAAGCCGTCTTGGACTCTTCAAATCTTTTTGTGTTTTTGACTTAGAATGAAGAAATCCAATAATGAACCTCGCAAGCGCCTAAAAAGTAGGGCTATATGGGCTGTCGAGCATCTGACCGAGAGGGTTTTTATCACTCACCCTCGCTTATTCAGTTTTTCTCATCGTGTGCTTGCCAGCCTACGTCATCCCCATCTTACTGTGATGGTTGATTTGGTTGACTCTGATTCTTATGATCAGAAGACTCGAGTTGAAGAACTTTTGGGTGCGTTGATGGAGTCTTCTGATGATGAGAGGAACTGGAAACGTGTTGCAACCATGTTTGACTCCAAACTGACTTCTGAACAGGTTGATATACTTCGCAGAAAAGTTTCTCTTCACCCAGAGGTGTGCCTTTGTGTTGAATCTCTCTGGTCAGGCATGGGGGGGGTGTTCGATGGTTTTGTGAAGGAGGATGAATACAAAAGTTTTCACTATAAGCTGTACTCATATTTACTCAAAATCGATGATGTTAGTGTTGCGACTTGTACATCAACGGCAGTTTCAGAAGATCTTTTTTATGACAAAAGAGGCACTAGCGGTGTGAACTTTGGGTCATTTGCAATTTCCATGCTTGAATTAGCTGATAATTGGACCAGGTCGAGGAATCCAGATGAATATATCCGTTTTTTGAAGGACGTTCATGATAGGTGCATTAAACTAAAGTATGAACAACCTTATCTACTAAATACCTTGCATTTTTGTGGGAAATGCGTTTATTTTTCTGGTGGTGTTGTCCTTCAGGTAAAGGAAGGGAACCGTAAAATCTATGTAAAAAAAAAGATACAATGACACTTGATGTTCACCACAAGAAAAAAGAAAAAGTCAATGCGATGACTGTATTTACTTATCCTTGTATTTTTTTCCCCCTGTCTCGGTGTGTGATTGCTTTTGTCGCATCTTCTCTTATTATGTTTTATTGTAAGCGAGATAGAGTGGAGGGTTCTCCTGTGTTTGTGTGCAACATGTAAAATACAATTGTCTATTTCTTTTTTTTTTCTTGCTTGTATTTATATTAGATTTTATTCACGCTTTTCATGAAGTGGTTAAAGGTGGCTAAAGGTCTCGAGGACTTCTTTGGAAGTACGTACCCAAGTCATTCTGTTTGCCCCGTTTTTGTAGTTTGGGCCATTCTAGCAGTGACATGTATACCCATTGGTGTTATTGTCATAAAGACAAGCGACGATGTTTTTGAATTAGGACTTAGGTATGACAATATAAACAATTACAAATACGTTTTTGGAGATGCAGGTGTGTATCCGCATAATTTTGAGTTTAACAACTCTTATTATTCAACAGGTGCACGAGTGAGAATGAAGTTTACACTTACAAGGACTCTTACTTCTCCTGTATTCCTGCAATATAGGATTGCTGGGTTTTATCAAAACTACCGTTTGTATACAGCTTCACGAGACTACGCGCAGTTAAACGATCCCTATAACTCTGTTGACAGAAAATGTGAACCATTTAGGTATCCTGGTGAATTTCAGGGACGGGTGGTTCCTGGAGTGTATTTTCCTTGTGGCTCTATAGCATGGAGCCTCTTCAATGATTCTTTTAGTTTGTACACATTGCCTGCAAATGAGGAGGGTAGAGCTACGGAAAGTGTTCCTCCAGGTGCTAAGCTAGTTTGTTCTGGTTGGGCATTTGATGAACACGGCAACAGTATGGAAGAAAAGCATTTTTGCAAGAAAAAGGGAATTGCTTTTCCAAGTGATGTCCGTTTGTTTGAGTCACAGGGAAATGTAGCGTCGAAGAACGAATTATGGGAAGCTGGTGGAAATCCTGCAGCTAATGACCCCTTTTGGAAAAAAGGTTATTACTACGAAGAACCTGGACACCGGATTCCCTCGACCTCTGATGAAGATTTTGTTGTGTGGTCATCTTTATCATACTTCCCTGACTTTACAAAGATATATCGTATCATCACAATTGACTTGATGCCTGGGGAATACCTTTTTGACATTATAGAAAACTTTGATGTGTCATCGTTCTCGGGGGAGAAATATGTTGTTTTGGCAACGCGCACCTGGTTTGGAGGAAAGAATTATGCACTTGGTTTTTTGTTTCTCGTCGCGGGCAGTATTTCTTTTCTTCTTTCTGTGTGCATTCTTGTGCTGCATTATACACAATGAGCTAGTGATAGATAATTACCCAAAATGTATTTGCGTGGACAGATTCTCCTTATTTCATCAAATCCTTGAACAGAACCCCATTTTACCTTTTTCTTTCAAAAATAATAATGATATATATTGTTATTGTCGCTTTTTTTTTCAAAAAACGTAAAAGGTGGTAGGAATGAAGAATGGGGTGCTATTTTCTCTTTATGATGCTTTTTCTTCTAGATCTGTTGAAAAGGATAGTTCTTCTTCTACCAAATAGTAATCATGTTTTTTTTTCTGTAAACCTGCGACCGGAATGGTTTAGCATTGCTCTTCATCTCATATTGACGGACCGATGGAACACAAAATACTTTCAAAGTATAAGTTCTGAAAACTCACCCAACCCAACCCTGTCCTCACCGCCTCACGCAAGACGCGGTGTGATGGCGCTTTTAGCACCTCCCTTTCGTCAGTACTAAAATTTTACGCAGAAAAAGTTAGTCCTTTCTGACCCTCCTGGGGTTTTTTTTTTGATCTCGTCGGACATTATGAAGTTAACACAGGGCACCAACACATGGTTTTTCCTCTTCTTACGGGATGAAGGTGCAAGACGTAGCCTATTCCTCACCTGTATTGAATCAGTTTTGCTTCAATATGACTGAACATCATTCTGCAAGCAAGCGTTTTTGTATTTCTTTTTACATACCTTTTGCTAGAGTGTTTCTCTGAAGAGCAAAAAAAAAGTTTTAATGTCTTGGCAAGCGTATATCGATGACAGCCTTATTGGCAGCGGTCACATGCACAGTGCAGCCATTATTGGCCTCTCCGATGGATCTTACTGGGCATATGGTGGGACATACATCCCGCAACCGGAGGAGGTTACTCAAATTTTGAAGTGTCTGGAAAATTTATCGATGGTTCAGTCTTCTGGCGTTACTATTTACGGTGTAAAATTCTTTGGTCTACAATCGGGTGTTGATGGCGAAATGAAATACGTCTTTTTTAAAAAAGGTGCCGCAGGGGGCTGCATATACACCTCGAAACAAACTGCCATTGTTGCCGTTTATGGGAATCCGGGTGATGCATCGTCGTTACAGCAAAATCTTCAAAGCAAAGGAAATACAGACGTTGCAGTGAATCCAGCCGATTGCAACTCAACGGTAAAAAGAATCGCTGAATACCTTATAAGTTTGGATTACTAGGGAATTATTATTATTATTAAGTTCAAATAGCAGAATTTGCAGCAACTTTTTTTTATAGCTTCTTTTTTTGTTCGCGTTATAGGGATCCCTCGTAATGTTGCCGATGAGAAATATATGATTTATGCCTTCATTTATGCGTGCGGTTTAAAAAGCCTCGGGAGAACCTATCTCTCAAGAAATCATCTACCTAATGTTTTTTTTCCTTCAGATTCTTTTCCTTTTCTTGTTGGTAGAAAATAAGGGAAATATAATTTTATTTGAAAAAATTTCAACGTGTTCGCAAGTTGTTTCGCACTTGCGATAATTTTTTGTGAGGACTGGATTAGTGGGGATCGTCGGTAACTAGCACGACAGAGTTGTGATACCGACGTAATTCAGAGCGACCGCTGCTCTGAAGGCGTGCGGGATGAATAATTAGTTGCTGCGCGATGCAATTCTGTGCGCAAATTCCTACGCGCTCTTCGCTCGATTTTGGCGCGCTGTTTTCAGTATTGCTTGACGAACGCTGTGTGTGACCTGCTCAAATGAGGAGAGGTTCTTAGTGAATGGAGGGAAAGTTGAACGACAGGAATCTGGTGCGTCTGGAGCTGGTGTTGCATGTTGAGCGACGCAAGTGGTTGGACAAGTGAAGAACATGGCGGACACTCGGCAGAAGGGTGTGCGCAGGGGAGAGGAGTGAGGATGAAACAGAAATACGAGTCTATTGAGGGTCGGACCGCCGATCATTATACCGATCACTTCCTACTCCAGAGACCACAAGAGGTCGTGGTTTTTGCTGCAGAATTACGCCTGAAACAAACTGCAATGTCTCGTCAGCACGTCCATGATGTCATTTCTAGAATGCGATTTGGGGAATCCGCCTGGTGTCTGCTAGGCTATTTTCTGTAGAAGATAATGGTGGCTTGACAATAGACAGTGCCTTCTCGCAAAATGCTTTTGTTAAAACATGTTCTTCTGTTTTGGATTGTCGAAACACCAGGCTCGTTGTAGACATGAGGGATAGATTTAATGGCTGGTGCGGGTGCGTTGTGCAGTGGTAGATGCTCTTAAATGTACCTCCGGCTTTACTTTCTCGGTGTAGATGATGGTTTCCTACAGAGAAGCCTTCAATTGTTCCAGCCGTTCTTTATATTTTCCATTCTTTTTCTTTTTTCTGAGAGCTTGCGGGAGGAATGGAATCACCTGACCATATCGGTAAATATTCTATTTTCCATTCTATCTTAACGACTTTTCGTCAATAGTAAGTTTTCTGAAAACACGCCCTACCCACTCACAACCGCCTCGAGCGGGGTGGGGGTGGTCTAAAGGCGCTTTCAGCACTTCCTTTTCGCGAGTAATTTTGGGGAAAAAATAATAAAGTGATGATGTCTTACTGGGGTGTGCACGGAGCTTTGATGAAATGAAGATATCCAGACAACAATTCGGACAATCCCTTTCCTTCTCACCTTTAATTCTGGTTTCTAGGGGAAGGAAGGTGAAGACCATTCGTTGAGCATTGTCTTGTGTCGTGTTACCGTATCCACTTCGAATGGGATATCAACGGCAACATTTGTATGGTTCTCTTTTCCCCGTGTTAATAATGCTTGTAGTTAGGATTCGTGGAGGGACAGATATACATATATATATATATATATATTGATAGCCTGCAACAGAAATGCTCGAAAGTCACTGCCAATATTATAATCAAGGAAAAATGTGTTCCTTTTTTCCCAGAAGAGAATAATTTTTGTTACGCGCATGTAGCGCAGCATATATATTTTTTGCGTGAGAAACCCAACCACTCAGCCCTTTCCGCCTCGCGCGGGAGGTGAGTGATGAGGCGCTGCCTGCACCTTCCCCATTCATCAGTGAAGCTTTTACATATAGAGAACAGAATCTTGCACAGGACTCACGCCTTGTTTCTAAAATTTCTACTTCGTCCATTCATGTGTACCAGGATTAAAATGGTCTTTCTACATTTGTTCTTTATTCAAGAGGAGAAGTGGGCGAGACTATTCTGTGCTCACAAAGATTCATGATCTTCTACATACATTTTTTTTTTCTTTGTCTTTTTTATCTCTTGATATGTGTGTGCCCCTTCCTTCGTGTGCGTTTGTAACAGAATAATCTTCTAGATGGCATAAATGCATCGCTGCCTGTATAGTTTGATATGTCCATGTGGCCATGTTTTCTGCCCGCAGTGCTCCAAGTTTTGTCTGGCTTGCAATCAACTTGTCTGTTTTGATTGTATTCTGCCACGAATGACACACTGCCGAAGGTGTTGTTCAACTTACATTCGCAACTCTCGCGGTCATCTGTGATGATTGTAAATGAATTGCTTTTCAGAATCATCCCTATCATTGGGATGCCCGTGTATACTTTCTGGGTCTCTAAGTTTTTGTGCATACTTCTTCTTTTTTGAACTACTGATTGAGTAAACCCTTCTGTTTGTGCCCCATTTATGTCGTTGTTTTTTTTTTCATTTCTATACCTAATGCATTTTCTCTCTTTCTCTCTTTCTCTCTTTCTCATGTATATGATAGCGCAGAAATATGCTTTCGAGGAATATTTCCTGTTGCTTACTCCCACGGGTAAGGTGTACCTCGTATGTCTCTTCAATTCTATTGGATGTGCCTCCTGCTGTGTCTCCCTTGATTCCCCTGGAGTCGAAGAAAATGCCTACTTTGCTTATTGATATACCAAAATTGGAGGTTTTGACGTGTGGAACGGGTCAACCTGCACAACGTGGTCATCGAAAGCCATTAGTGTGGAAACGAAGACACCCATGGTTTGATAGACAGTGGTCTCTAGACCTTAAACGTGTAAAGAAAGGTCCTTCGACACCCCATTTCCCTGAAGGTGTACCATTTAGTCAGATCAGGTCCTTTCAGTCTTTTGCAGGAAGATCTTGGAAAATAAATGCAGGGCGTAGGCGAAAGATTCGACTTTCTTTGAAAAGAGGCCGCCGCAAGCTGTTGTAGGTTGCCTGTGGCAGCTTTTTTTGATGTGGTTTTTTTTCTTCTTCATTCTCTATTTGCTTTTGTGTGTGCTTAATGAGTGTCTCTTTCTATGTGCCTGCTGGGATGCATGATTACATCGAACAGTATCTCATCACTCTCCATAGTTTTCTTCTTCTTTCCTTTTTTTCTTCGCATAGCTGGCTAAGATGAGTAGAGTTAAGGTTTTCTGCGTTCTTTTTTTTTTTCTTGGTATGTTTTCTGTGCGTCGGCTCAGAAGTGCACTTTTTTAACACAGCGTGTGCAGTGTGGTAATCTTGCTTGTAACGTGGAACATGGTTTATGTTTTCCTTGCAATGTATCCGATGATTGTTACCCTGGAGCCATGGATTGTTCGTTTGGACAGTGCGTTGTGGGTTCCTTCGCTAGTAATTTCTCGTGGCTTGATATCGCGGCAATGATATGTACCTTCATTATTTGCTCTATTGCCGTTTTGGCCGGTGTTGGAGGTGGCGGTATTCTTGTTCCGCTTTTTTGTCTTCTCATGGAGTTGCCAATGGCTGCGGCTGTTGGATTGTCCCAATGTACGATCTGTGGACAAAGCGCACTGAATATGATTTTAACCGTTGGGAGACGTTATCCAGACCACAATCAGTCGCGCCCACTCATTAATTACCAATATCTAGCCTTGTTAGTACCAATGGGAGCTGTTGGCATTCTTCTTGGGAATATACTGAGTAAGCTGTGTCCAGATGTTCTTCGTATCTCCCTTCTGTTCGTGCTTCTCGTGCTTGTGTTATACCGCACTGCAAAGAAGCTGGTTGCACAGTACCGTAAAGACAACCTCGCTGCAGCAGAGGAAAGTCGAGCTCCAATTCCAGAGGACAAAAATGAGCATGTTGTTTTACAAAGAGAGGAGGAAACAACTGCACTGCCCCAACCAATGTTTCCGGTGTTGGAGATTTGTTGCGTTTTCGTTGCATTTATTGTAAACGTTCTGTTTAATATATGGAGGATCAATACAACATGCGGAGAGGCATTTTATGTGGTTACCCTCTGCCTTCCAGTTTTTTTGCACCTCGTTTTTTTTCTGTGGTACCGTAGACGATTGGGGCGGATGGAAGAAGGGGCATCAACCTTTTCTTGGAATCTGCGTACAAGCGTCCTACATCCGCTTGTCACTTTGGTGGCGGGAGTGGCGGCAGCGATGCTTGGTATCGGTGGCGGATTGGTGTTAGGGTTTGTGTTGTACGAGGCCGGGCTTATTCCTGAGGAGGTCTCTGCTACTTCAGGAGCAGTTACCTGTTTCTTGGCTTTTTCATCGTCTATTTCTCTTTTGGTGGAGGGCAATTTTCTTGCAGATTACGGTAGCATTTTTCTTGTCTGTGGAACCTTGAGCACTGCCTTTGGACAAATGGTTTTGATGAGGCTTATTAACAAACACAATTTACGTTATCTTATTGTTGCGTCTCTGACTTTCATTGTTGGTGGGTCTTTAGTAGTACTTTCTAGCTACGGTATTTACAACGTTTTTACCGTCGCTCGGGCGGGTGGAGAAATTATGGGGTTTGGTCGTCTTTGCTCAGTGCTAGCATCGTAGTCGACAGAGTAGTGTGAAAAAGTTGTTATTTTGATAATAGGGCGGTAGAGGAGCGAGCTGTTACATGTTCGCTGAACTTGTATGGTTAAGTAACAGGAGGAGGGGGGTAGGCGGTGACAAGCATCGGCTGTCTTTTTTTTTTTTAAGAGGTTGTGAAGAGAATGCTGACTGAGAGCGGAGGCTACATACTCTTTGTGTTCATCTTGCTGATTTTTGCTTTGAAAGGAGCGTGCATTTGTGTAGGGGTCTTTCTGATGAGAAAAGGTTTTTATATTACCCCCTGCCACTCCTCCCATTCTCTCCTCGCACGGTGGCGGGGGATCTTCGTGGTGGACAGTTCCCTTAGCATTGTTGGCACTTGATGGCTCTTTTAATCTTCACATCTCTCTGTTATGAGCTCTTCGCAATAACAGAGGGTTTTGGGGATTTGAAAATGGAGAGGTATCTAAAGATCTTATAGCTTTGTGTATAATGGGGATTCTTTTGTTTCCCCCTCTTATTTTTCGGTTCAGAATCCGTAGGAGACAGTCCGCTCCTAATAGATAATCGATATATATATATATATATATATATATATATATGCGTGTGGGCATTGTGAGGCTGCTAGAGGAATGTTCCAGTCTCAGACTGTTTGTTAGATCGGATGGACCGATGCCATATCCTATTAACTCTCTTCGTCATTCAGCTTGAGGCAAAGTTGTGAGTTCTTAAGGCCTACCAAATGCATTCATCATCAGTCTGCTTGGGAGGCGCGTTGGTGACTTCTTTGGCACTTGTTCTTCATCAGTACTGTTTGTTTTTGTAGACAGGGGTGAGGGACCTTTCAGACTCTCGCAGGTACTTGTGATATAGCATACAAAACGTTGGGAACGCACAAGCGGCTCTTTTTCTTTCATTTCAAAAAAGGAGGGAAACAGAGATGGTAAGGGATTGCTTCTTAAATTCCGAACTTAACAAGAAGCTCTGCTTTTGGAGTCTGTGAAGATAAAAATTTTTAAACGTGAAGTCCTATTCTCTTTTCTTCTTCTTTGATTAGGTGCTTATATAGCTTCCTTTTTTGTTCTCACAGATATGCCTTAAGCTGCACTCGCTTTTGCACGTAGGGATAGAAATAATTTGTCAATCTATTTTTAATTTTAATTTGCTTTTAGCGACCAACCCACTTTTTAAGCTCAACACGCACCGTACAGCGGGTGTTCAAGTTGACGAGAAGTGCCTGAAGCTTTTTTCTGTTTTGCAGGTAATAAAACGTGGGATTATAATTGGGAGTACTGATTAGTAGGTATTATGGATATATTGCAGGGTGGCGTGATAATAATTCTGTGCTTTTTTTTTTACTCTAAAACCAATGATAACCCCCTTCTGCACATATCTCTTTTACTCATATAAAAAGGTGCAAAGGGGCTGGTACTCGTGGGACGTGTTTTCTTAGAACTTGCATCAAGTCTAGTCATGTGTTGCCCCTTTTTTTTTGTCACTCTAACAGGCCGGCGTCATACCTACGTTTTTTAATCAATTGGGCAGTGCATAGGCGTAAGTTCTGAAATGAGTAAGTCCAAAGTTTCAACTTTGGATTCATTGTAGAGGATGCTCACGGTGATACGAATATCTTTTTCCGTGAGAGAATGGATAAGGTGTGTGTGCATTTTTTGTGCCTTTTCGCACGTTAACGACCCCATGACCTTCTTTTTTTTTTTTCTGAGAGCTTGCGGGAGGAATGGAATCACCTGACCATATCGGTAAATATTCTATTTTCCATTCTATCTTAACGACTTTTCGTCAATAGTAAGTTTTCTGAAAACACGCCCTACCCACTCACAACCGCCTCGAGCGGGGTGGGGGTGGTCTAAAGGCGCTTTCAGCACTTCCTTTTCGCGAGTAATTTTGGGGAAAAAATAATAAAGTGATGATGTCTTACTGGGGTGTGCACGGAGCTTTGATGAAATGAAGATATCCAGACAACAATTCGGACAATCCCTTTCCTTCTCACCTTTAATTCTGGTTTCTAGGGGAAGGAAGGTGGAGATCATTCGTTGAGCATTGTTCGCACTCGAGTTATAGTGTGGGCACAGTGGTTATTTTTGAAGACGCTGACCGAGCTACTTGCTTAGTCATGTGAACAAGATAAATTTGGTTCTCATCGTACCTTCGCTTTTCTCTTTTACGATGCCAAAGAACTAGGAATTTCTCAAGACTATTGAAGAAGCGAATATAGCTCAGGACGAAAGCGGCGCAGTGCCGCTCCTTTTGGCCCTAATTCCACCGCTGGCAGCGGGAAAAAACGCTCACAGAAATGTTTTTGGCCGTTTATCAGAAGATGACGACTGGGTGCCCGATAAATCAAGCACTCCCAATTTTACGATAGGAGTCCGACCTGATAGGCGAAACGCTCATGCTCGAACAAGACTGTTTGGCCATTAAATTTGTGTGAGTCACTGCCATCTGATAGGGTCAAGCTGTCTAGCTTCTAAAGTCAAAAATTCGTGCCTCACCAGACGATAACACCATCATCGTGAATTGGGGTGTCTTCCCAAAGAGGTTCAAGAGCGACCTTCACCGAACGGCACGTTACGTCGTCATCGGGGGGTGAAGATGCATGGTGTGTATGTGTACGTTTTTTTTTTTATCTGTGTGTTCAGTCGTCAATGAAATTGGAAGAAACTAAGAAAATGGAAGCAATCACTACAAAAGGCAAGGAAAATATCCTCTGCCTATGCGGCATGACGGTATAGTTCATGGAAAGATAGTAGCCCTGGAAGATGTTACGACTCTTGCTGATTAACACTATCTCAACCCTGCTTACTGATGCAGCTGGGACTGCGCGTGGACTGGAATAGAGCTTTTTCAAAGCACAGACCGCTACCTTGGCTACTTCGAAGCATGAAGCAACAGGTGGGCGGAGTGAATTTGGTGGATGCCGAAGAGGCAAATGAATAGATCACATTTCCTTGGTTTTCCCCTGAGAGGCGGAAAGAAAGTGTTTCACCATTGTTCCGCGGCTAAACCACTCACTTAGTCATGCATATCACTCTCAAATCCTAATTAATAGGGAGGAAGAAACAAGATAACCATCGCAACAGATGAATGTGAACGCTCTAACCGTCGGTTGAGAGCCAATATGCGCCAGCGCTTCAATGAAGTGAGAGACATTATGCGAAAGCCAGTTGCCTCGTCGAAAGACAAAAAGGAGTCGGTTTTTTGGGATTGCAGAAAAGGATGCAGCACTGAGGCCGGAGGGAGGTATCGCCAGGAAGACCTCGTAAAATTTCACGAAAGCATGAGTTTTGCACCTTGTGGTGGTCGAAGAGAGGCTGTCCGGTCTGAGAGGAGGGTTTATCTCATGGCCGAAGGCGGAAGATTATGAGAGTAACGGGGCGGAAGTGCCACTAGGGCAAAAATTACGGCACCTTGTTGTGGTACCCGAGAGAAAACCACTGCTTTATTTCATTTGAATGCCTTTTTATTTCAGGTGGCCCCGACGACGGATATACGCTCGTTATTCTGTTGCGGACTGAATCTGGAGAGTGAAGTTTACTCACTTTCCTATGAGCTAGAAGTGCCGTCCGGAGATTCTCCGAACTTTCACTGAGGCTTTGGTGGTGGATCCTTGCGATAGTAAAACGCATCATGTGGCTTCTCAAAACCTGAGAATCCACGTCTGATCTGACAACATCCGAATCAGTGGACCGAAAAAAAAGTTGTGAGTTCGTGGGGGCAATGTGCTGCACAGAATGCCCACCAAGGTGGCACTACCTTTGGGGAGAAGCAACTACTCAGGGAGAGGTGTTAATTTATTGTCATACAATTGACCATGAGATTCCTGATGTCTTTTTAAACTGGAGAGCGGTGTGGAAATTACGGAAATATCATCTCTCAGCACCTACAGAGGAAAATAAGTAAAGATCATCGTCTCGCGCATGATGTGCGTGGGTGGAGTGCGGTGGAACCCTCTTCTGTGGGTATTTTTTCCTAAGATGGGTGTGTCGACATTTGTCTCGCCCTTATCGTAGCCTGCAGCGGCTCAAGTGTCCGCGCCGTTGCCACCGTACACGCTACAACTGTGTGACAAATGACTCTAGAAGAAGTCGGGAGGCAAATCAGAGTGACCTCCTGCAAAATTTCGAATTTTCCCCGCGTTCATTGTAGACACTTTCATGTACAGATGGGGCGTGTAAATCTTCAAAGCATCAGGGAAGTGTTGGTAGCAGGGGCGAGTGGGAACCAGCGTTGCATAAGATCTCCTAAGGGGAGGGACGAGTAGTACACTTGGCTCTTCAGGCTTTCAAACCTTACCTGTCGTGGCACCTGCATATTTGCATTGATAACACAGCAGCTGTACAATGTCAGGGAGGGAAATGCCTATTACGAGTCTGTAGTCGGTCATGGGTCCGCGTTCCTTGAAGTCCTTTCCGAAGGAGGAAACAAAGTTACCTGGGGTTATGTAGCCTCAGGGAGCAACTAAGCGAATTCATTTTAAGAGACTAGGATGTAGATGAGATAGACTTTGTGAAGCGGAGCGCGCTGTGTGTGTGTGTGTGTGTGTGTGTGCTAAAGACGCTTGTAATAGCTTCTTTTTTGTTGATACTAATGATCTTAACCAATCTGGTCTTGGGTTAGACTCCGTTGAATTTTTAATTACTTCTTTGATGTAATCAAACCTACAGTAGTAATTTGCATGAATTTTTGTTCTTTTCGATGAGGGGGGCATAAGGCGTTGAGTATTCTTGTTAAACGTTTCTTACCGTTTTTCTGACGCTTACAGAAGAAATTTCTTCTTTGGGATGATCTACTTTTTTCATGCCAAGTTTTTCTATTGCACCCCCTTTCTCATAAGGTTGAGGACAGGGATTTCAAGTTGATTTTAGCACATCTCTGCTCAATGCAGTCTGAGCTGTGTGAAGAGGAGGCGGAAAACTGGCGACGTTGCATAGAAAAAAATATAGTGAAAGACGATTTAGATCTTAGATGCTCCAATGAGTTGGCAGCATTTGATTTATGCATTTCTGTATGGCGCTCGAAGGTTGGTTACGATGTAAAGGTGCGTGGGGAAAATAAGGGAGAACCACCACCACCCTGCGCAGCCCTCTCTTGTCTTATCGGTATGTGTCTCCGAGAAACTGGATACGATTTCAAGCGATGCAAACTCCCGATGCATTTCTTTAAGCATTGCGTACAAAGCTACTATGGGTCAGAGTACATTGTGTAAGTCTTGTTGCTATTGGTTTCTTGTGGTTGCTATGCTTTTTATGAGGTTGGACTCTTCGTTTCTCTGTACCGCAGGCTTTTGGGTGTTTTCGAATCTTAATTAAATGGCTTTTTTTGGGGGGGGGCAGTGGAAGGAAAATTTTGTAAATGCTTCCTTTTTTTTTTTTGATGGTAAACCAATTTTTTTTTTCCAATGCAGTTTTTTGCGCAGGTTAGAAATACATGAAGGATTTTTTTACTTCGCTTTCCACAGGGACCAGATTTGAGTCTGAAAGGCATGGCACTGCTATGAAGCGCTTTCGCTCTGAAAACACCAGTAGGGAGTGCCCATCTAGTGTTTTTGCGTTGTCACATCCTGGGCTCGGTGGGGATGAAATTCCCACACCCAATCGCTCATTGAATATTTTTGAAACCCCAGGCGGTGCAAAATCATCGGATAACGTTTCTTCGACGAATATGGGGGAGCCAAGTAACAACGGTAGAAATACCATTCACACACCTCTTGGAAATATGAGCCTCAAGAGGAGGAGAAACATATGGCGAAAGAATGAGCTTGAAGTTGAGGGGGTTGATGTACCCCCTCCCATTGAACATATGTCGGATCTTGTTCGCCCACCACTTTCTGTTGATGAGCGTCTTGTATCTAATCTTTTTGAGCGGAATCACCGTGTTCCAACTCCAATTCAAATGCAGGCTATTCCATGTCTGATCAGTGGAAGGGATGTTTTGGCTTGCGCGCCTACAGGATCAGGAAAGACAATTGCATTTATCGTCCCCATGCTGAATCAGCTAAAGAAACCAGATCCTGATGCTGGTGTTCGCGCACTGATTATTACCCCGACAATGGAGTTAGCTGAACAAATTGAAAGGGAGGTTTTTTTCCTTATGAAGGGTCAGCGCTGGAAACTTATTCAACATGGTCAGACGTCGCGCAATAAAGACATTTTTGTTACCACACCTTGTCGTGTTTCTTCAATGATGGAAAAGAAGTTGATTGATCTCAGTAACATTCAGTACCTTGTGTTGGATGAAGGAGATCGTCTTATTGATTCTACGACTGACAATCTTCGAGTCGTAGACTCTGTTATCACAGCGTGCACTCACAAGGAAAAGGTAGTCGCGTTTTTCACCGCCACACTGAGTGCGAAGGTGGAGACAGCAGCTCGTTCAGTAATGGGCGAAGATCCTGTTCGTATTATTGTATCTGGACGTGTTTCGGCAAGTAAAAAAGTTTCGCAGCAACTTATTTTTTGCGGCAATGAAATCGGGAAAGTTGTGGCAATGCGCAATATTCTACGTGAGGGTGTTACCCCTCCCGTTCTCATTTTTGTTCAGAGTATCGAGCGGACAAAAGAGCTTTATGATGAAATACGATGCCAGGGACTTCATATTGCAGTTATGAACTCAAGGATGACTCATGAAGAACGGGATGAAGTCATGTTAAACTTTCGTCTGGGAAAGATTTGGGTGCTTCTGACAACAGACCTTCTTTCTCGTGGAATCGACTTCAAGAATGTTGGTACAGTGATAAACTTTGATATCCCAACAACTGTTGAGTCTTATATTCATCGCATTGGAAGGTGTGGACGGGCTGGGAAGACGGGTAGAGCGATCACTTTTTTCACTGAGGATGACAAGGAACGAATTCCACCCATCGCCCGTGTGATGCGGGTTTCTGGTAGTGCTGTTGAAGATTGGATGCTGGAAATAAGAGTTAATCGCCGGAACAGTGAGCGACTTCGGCGTTCTACACCACATCGGATGATTGTCAGCACGAAGAAGAGAATGCTAGTAGCTGATCAACGGATGGAAAGGCAACTTCGACAGTTGGGGCAAGAGGGTGTGCGATCAAAAGCTGAGTATCCAGATAGTGAAGGTGAATAATTATTTGATGTGCGCAAAATTAAGCGAAAAGATAATGCAGACATCAGAGATAATTTCAGATAAGTATGAGTGAGAAAGTTGTGTTATTTTTTAATGTGTTTTGTTCAGTAACCAGATAACTTCTTTTTGTCTGTCTGCGTGTGAGGACGTGTTTTTCTTTTTGCATTTTCTCCTTTTTTTGATTCCGTACTGGAAGTACGTTAGAGGACAGAAGCGACACAATGGCTAGATGCGCACGGTGAAAGGTCTCTTGTGTGAGATCCAGCTTCTCCCTATCACCCAGAGCTGCTATTGAACCCTTTTAGAGTGCAGTTGCACGTGTGAGTTTAAATGACCTTCGTGGTGACGGCTGAAACCTAAAAATCGCTTAAGGAACTTGTGAGAGTACTGTTCTGAAAAACTTTCACATTGTCATCTGCAGAAAGGCGAGTGTGGTAATGCTGTGCCTCGTTCCACCCCTGCTATTTAGGGCCAACAGTTTAGCACCTCCATTCCCAAGGAATTCCTGCGTTACAGTTAGAGGGAGAATTTGCTGCTAGATGCATGTTTTTCTTCGACACTGCCGCATGTTTACGCAAGTGATTCTGCGGTGGATTCGTCTGTGTTTTTGTGGTGGGCTGGACATTCGTTTACATTAGAGTACATTGACACCAAAGAAAAGTATATAGCAGTCAAGTGCAGGAGAGATTTTTCTGTAGCTTTGTCGAGGGGGAATTTATTTCTATATCAGCTACCAGCCGCGACTAAATCAGTGTTACATGTTCGCTGAACTTGTATGGTTAAGTAACAGGAGGAGGGGGGTAGGCGGTGACAAGCATCGGCTGTCTTT
>JASANU010000649.1:0-17642 GCA_030849675.1 Trypanosoma platydactyli | reverse complement strand
TTTGGGGGAGAGGCTTTTCCGGTTTCCACCACACCTCTCGGTCTCGACTGGCTGAAGGCCCAAGGATTCATTTGTTTCCGGGGCCATCTTCAGTTTTTTGGGTGGATCGTAAGATTTTTCTTTTTCAGGACAATCCTGCAAGTGGAACTGCAGTGCCCTATCCGCCCGCATCGGAAACAGCGCGCCTGCTGTGGCGGTGGTTGCGTACCCTTGCGCTTCGCTTTTTTCACGGCGCGGACAAAGAGGTCCTCCGCTGTTGCAAGGTCTTCGATAGCGTCCCGGATGTCCTGAATTCGTGTTCCGGATAATCCTTCACCGTCTGCAGCACCCTGGGATTAATGCACAGTCGCCTCCCCAGACGATGTGAGGCGTCCGACAGCCCACCATCCCTAATGGAAAGAGCTCAATCAGAGAAACATTCCCAAGCATGCGTGTATGCATGCCCCTTATTCAATGGGGTTTGAAATACTGTACGATAGGCGGCTGGCATGTGTTCCGGTGACGTTTCCATCATGTGCTCCACAACTCCCTCAAACGACCGGATTTTCGCCTCTGGTTTTACAAGTGTTATTTCGCCGGATCTTCGTCGCAGCTCGTGAATTCCTCGAACTCCATGACCGATGTTGTCTTCTTGCTCCCTTAATTTTGGGATATTCCCCTGGCAGAAGGAAATTGCCTGTTTCGGGGTGTCAGTCTTCTTGTGTGTCTGCGGAACCGGGTCGCAGTGTCGCTCTTCCGGCATCTCAGAAGACATATCGTTTTGCACCGCCTCCTCCGTTAAGTTTGTGTGTCTGCGCACCCTCTTTGCACTGCGGGAAACGGGAGTTTCCTTCATGGACTCTGCCCGCACCCTTTCCAGCTCCGCCGCCAACTGCGTGTTAGCAGCCTGCATCTGCACCAGCTGTGCATGCGGCATCTGAACTTAGTCATTTGGCGACTGCTGGATTTCCGAGACTTGCCACTCCAATTGCGCCCGTACACTTCGCAATCATGCATCGGTTGGGACTCTCGCAGTTCGAGGGCGGCCCATTCGGCGCCCAATGCCTCCCTAGCCTCCTTAAAGGCCTGTAGAAAAACTTCGTTTCTCGGCATGGAGAACGACACAAGTGAATAGCGTAGATTAATGAAATCTGCCTGTCGATCTAAATTGTCACCGAACTTCACAATTGAGTTCCCTCTTCCGTCAAAACCCGTGGTGCCACCAATGTGGGAAATAATATGGGGGCTTTGTTCAGGCCGATGTGTGAAAAAGAACGCCGCGGAGCCGTGGTGGCTGATGAAAGCGTTGAAAGCTCTCACGCAGATACCCTCCATTCTACGTCCGAGCATGTCGGACGTATGCTCGCCAACATCTCTATGATGGGAGATAAACTTACTGATTTGCGCTTGCTTTTTCCCAGCAAAATGTTTGCTGTGGCTCTTTAGGGATTTGGCCGGTGCGAGTGGTATCTGCCTTCCGACCGCTTGGAAATACGAGAATAAAAAAGAAAGTAAAATATTCTTGGAATTTTATTGATGAAATTCAGTTTATAAATGTTCGGCAAAAACCGAGAAAAGCCACTACTACGTATTCTTTCTTTCGTTTGCTAAGAAAAAGAAAGAGCTAAAAGTGCCTTTTGGCCGTCCCCCTTTTATTCGTCTCCACGCTGGATGGCGCTTCTTCGGGAAATGTAATTCTCCGGGTTGTTCTAAGGAGCCACCTAGCCCCACGTGGCCTAAACCCCATGATCGCGCAAAATCCTTATCTATGACAGAAACCTCTTTTACCACGGCGTTGGCAACACATACTTGCTTCTCAAAAAAATTTCCCTGGCTTGCCGCTTGTTTTTCATTATCGTTGCCCACTTTCTAAAAGTATGTTCTTACCCAGTTATTCGGATATTATCAATTAAAACATGACTTCTCAAATTCCGTGATGCTCCGAACTGCGGTTTTACCGCTTCCGGGTTTCCCGCAAAGTCCTTCGTGATGATGCGGAGGATTTTCGAGTTGCATTTGTAGCCCATTTTAAGCGAGTAATGTCAACCAGCCCCCCCAATTCTGTTGCCGAACGGAAACATGCCTGCTCGTCTTTGTGCAGAGTGACCTGAAAAAATGATGCGTTCAGATGAAAAAATGCCGCCGCTTTTCCGCGCACCGCACCCAATCAAAGGGAAACATGGCTCGGTGGCGCCGTGGCCTCGTGGTCTTCTCGTTCATTTTTTTCCCGCGGCCGTGAGATGAATCCTCCTCTGAAACCTGTTTGGTTCTCTTTAAAGACTCCGAATGGCATCACAAAACTTGTTTTTGCGTGGCCCAACGCTGCACAAATAATGCTTACCTTTTTCATGGGCAGCGCAACTCTCTCTGAAATCCTAAGGTTGGATTCCTTCCCCACCTGTGTAGCACCATCAGGCCTTCGCATGGCGTCCCATACCTCGTCAAACCGTTTTCTTTCCTCTTTATTGAAGCGATGTTTCACCTATTTCAGGAACGGCGTGTCTGCATCTTCCTTTTGAAGGGGAAGGTGTTCTTCTTTTCGCGAAGCCACGCGCGTCTTGTGTGTGCGTCTTGGAATGCCACAATCACGGAAAGCAGGATGGCGTCTTTGGTTTTGCTTTACCGGCCAATCTACGGTTGACCAGCCCGCTCTTCCAGCTTTTCCAAATCAAAAGTGCCAACTTCTCGGAGTGGTTGATGATTTCGGCCCCGTTTCCGGGGTGCAGCAACGTGCTTCGGGGAAACCTCGTTGGTTCTGCGTGTTTTTCAAGCTCGTCTGATAAACGAGGGTCGGGCTCATGAGCAAAGGCGCCCTTCTTTATGGAACGCGCTGTCATTCCGTATGGGTGCAGAATGTTTTCCACAGCTCTTGTGGACAGCGTGGTGGTCTTTCCGTCTTCTTCCATGCCTTTTGTTGCTGCCTCAAAATGCCTTGGCGCCTTCTCAAAAAATGCAGACGTCTCGCGCCGCTCAGCTGGGGTTGCTTTTAAATGTCTTCTGGAAAGCAGCCCAATCCAGCGCGATGGCGTCTGGATTCTTTTGGTGCAATGCGAAGTTGTGCCTTTTAAAAAGGCGATTTCTCTCCAGCGACTGGCGGTTGCCAACGCCAACGTCATGGCCACGCGGTCGCGCTAAAGTGGCAGATTGCCGATAATCATGTACAATTCCCATTTTAGAATTCGGCGGGCTTGCTTAACGGGATCTGCGACGGCCATTGGTTTCGCAGGACGCGCTAAAAGCGTTTGGGTGGACGTTTCCTTCCGCAACCAACGTGGATGGAAGCGTCCGCGTGTGCTGGACAGTCCTTCTTTTCGCCAGCCTTAGGTCTGTGATAAGTAGATGGGCGCTTTCCTCCCGACACCCCAGGTCGTTTTGTGCTGCGAATTCTTTGAATCTCCGCAAAATGGACCTTTTTTCTTCTTGTGTTGACTGGGGCCAGATGTGCTTAGCAACCTTTTCTTCCCCCGGAGCCAACGAAAATACGCAAGGCTCTTTTATTGGGGTTGGAAAAAAGCGTGACGTCGTTCACCGACACGGTCCTTGGTGGTAGTCCCTTTTCCGGGAATTTTAATCCTCCACGAAATGATTCTTCGTTCTGAAGAGTATTTTTTCGGGGGGACACTCCGCCCGTTCACCACCTTGTACGGTCGGCGTGTCTCATCCAAGGAATCGCTGGCCCACCGAAGGCTTGTTTTCCACAGCCCTGGGGGCTATGAATTCCGCCGATGGGAGTTTGGTTTTTTTTTTTAGACGGCTCTTTCTTGTCCATCCTGGCACGTCAAGACGTGCTGTAAGGGCCCGCGTGGCGGCACCGGTGGCGCCGCGCGGTGCCTGATGACTGGGGCGGGGTTTCTCTCGCGTGCCTTCTCGATTTTTAAAGGCCGTCTTCTTGTATAGATAGTCCTTTTTTTTCGGGTCGTTAATCGTTCCCTGGGGAGTTTGAAAGGAAATACCCGGGTGGTGAGCCATGTCCCAAGGAGCCGCAACCACGCGTACACTTATCGGCTGGGATCGATTGATTCAACCGCAACCAGCTCGTTCGCACTGCATTTGTCCACGCTCAAAGCGCTTCCCGCGCTTCGGTGTGGGTCGCTCCCTGTTTTGCTGGCTTTTTAAATGCGATCCGGCACGCGATCAACAAGCCAACGGCAGAACGCCCCGTCATTTATTTCACCGCGCCATAAAAGCTGCGTGTCTTTTCTTCCGGGCGTTTTGGTGTTCCCCAAATCCCCGCCATGGCGCTTGGATCCCCTGCGTTCTCGCTTTGGGCGTTCTTCTGAAATCCCCGTGCTTTCGCCACTTTCAAAAGCAAACCCATTATGGCACGCTTGGCTTGTGTCGGGCGGTTTGCGTTTGTTGGTGTCACGGGGGGTGGGGGAATCTGTGTGACTTGTCGATCCGGGGGCTGTGAAGCCACGATGTTTTTGGCTTTGCGCCATTATCTGTTGCGGCCGACGCTCTGTTCTTCTATATGGGCGTCGCGTCGCTCAAAAAGGCCGTGTGCGCCAGCCGTTTGCCCCTATTCGCGCGATCTGTTCTTGCGAGTGCTGTGCTTTCTGTTTCGCAGCGTGGCAAGCGCGAAAACTCCCATTATTTAATCCCGCCTCGGGTGGGTGTGGGTTGGGTTCCGTTTGGCGCCAGGTAAAGTCTATCCCCCCACCGCCCCATAAACACGCCAGGGGGTCCTTCAAGAAGAGGGATGGGTGAACCCCGTCTCGTCGAGCTTTTTTTGCTCATTCTTTCTCCATCCCTACCCCCCGATCCGGCTTTCAACAAACTTTTGTGGGGGTTCCTGCGTTGCTCGGGTGTGGCGCGTTTCATGGGCTCCATTCGCCGCCTTTATTTGACCACCATGCCGCCAAACACGCGAGTTTTACACCTCTTTTTCCACAAATTCGGAAAGTGTTTTCGCGTTTTGGGGGGTTGGCCCGAATATTTTCCAGGGGGAATATGGGAAAAATACCTTGTGACTTTTTTCTTGTTATGCTTGAGGCCCCTCGCTGGATGGGGCCGGCGGCCGAGCCCCGCTTTTGGAGGTGCTTCGGCGGAAGGGCTTTCCTCGCGTAAAGAAAATGGGGTTTTGGGCGGTATTGCGCGAGCCTCGCTCCTTTCCAAGAACTAATTCTGGTTTGGCTTCCCGGCGAAAAGGGGAGACGAGGGCCTGCGCCCGGCTTTTTTTCGTTTGTGCGGGGTGTTTCCCACAACAACTCTCCGCGGTACTGAAATTCTGGTGCGCTGGCGTTTTTCGGCCGTCTTTTCTGTCATTTATTCTTCGACGCTGGTGTCCCAAGCGTCGCCTTTTTCCAGGTTGCGGCGCGGTGTCGGGTGGAAAGGGTTAGGGTAAAGAAGTCTGGCGTGCGCGGGTTTTGTGTTTGACGGTGCGGTTGGCGCTTTCAGCCGCGGTGCTGTATGTGGATTTCGTGTGGTTCTTCTTTTTTCGCGAAAGTAGGTTATTTATGGGGGCGTTCTTGGGAAAAAGGCGGATATTTGGACCGGATTTCACTGGGTTCCTGATGATCATCTTTCTGAAGCGCGCCTCTGAGAAGCAATGATGACCTCCGTTTTCCTATTTTGAGGCGCCGGTCACGGGTACTCTGTATATGGATATTTTTGGGAGTGGCGCAGTTGTGTTTATTATGATGGGTTGATGTCAGATAGGTTTTTGTCTGGGTTTCCATGTTTTGGAATGTTCTAACGAGTAAACCGTGATTACAACATAATAATAATAATAATAATAATAATAATAATAATAATAATAATAATAATAATAATAATAATAATAATAATAATAATGATAATAATAATAATAATAATAATAATAATAATAATAATAATAATAATAATAATAATAATAACAATAATGATAATAATAATAATAATAATAATAATAATAATAATAATAATAATACTGCTAATAATAATAATAAAGCTCACTCTTGTTTGTTTCTTCCACATATACAGTAGTTATTTCCTTTTCATCAAGTTGGACCAAGCTTCTTAGTGTTGATATGGCACGAAACAAAACTCATAAGCAGCGTTTTAGCTCCAAGCATGCGGTATCAGGTAAGTCACAGGGCCGCTCTGTTTCTTTGCGACCCCATGGGGTTAAGGCGGTGCATCCGAGTGATGTGAAGGAGAGAAATCGACAATCTGCCATTGCACAACGAAAGAAAAAAACTTTATTGGCACTTCAGCAGAGGCGTCTGGGAGGCGTGGGGTATGCACCGCGTGTAGTTGGGGTAATCCCAGCGAATGAGACGGGAAATACTGATCTGGTTGTTGAGGGCCTCTCTCATTCTTTGGGTGGTCATAAACCAGACCTATGTTTTCCATTCACAGTGGGATCGAAGGAAAAGAAGGCGGCGTTGACGTTTATCTGGGAGAAACGATACAGTGATCAAGATTCTCTTGATATTGCCAAAGTTGCCGATTTTTTGGTTCTTACTTTAGATGCATCCCAGTCCGTTCAACAGATTATAAAGCAAATGCAAGAGGAACCAGAGGAAGATGAAGAAGGTCGCTCTGTGGCCACTGCAACAACGTGGTTCGGAGATGTTGGGCTCTGTATTACTGACTTTACAAGAGATCTGGTTGCATCTTTGAATGCTCAGGGAATTCCCAGTGTGGTTGTAGTTTTACAGAACCTTGATACGTTCAATGAGAAGCAGCGCAGTAAGGTGTTACGTGTCCACCAACGATACTTTTTGTCTGTCCTCCCGGACACAACAAAGGTATTTGCAGTTATTGAGGATGCCGATTATGGAACTTTACTGCGCCATATCCAGGTCACCAAATTGCGGTCTGTATTGTGGCGTGATCAACACCCTTATTTTGTGACTGAGCAGGTTTCCTACAATAAAGACTCTAAAAAGTTAACTATTGGGGGCTACTTAAGAGGAATGCCGCTTTCTGCCAAACAGCTGGTTCATCTGACAAATCACGGAACATATCAGGTGGAGAGCATTTCCCTCAGCGACCCGAGCACGGAGAACCCCCAGTTTATTGATGTCTCTGAGTTAGGGCAACGGGAGTCGTTAGAGTATGTGCAGGCGAACACAACTCTCGAGAATACAGAGGGCCCAACCGAAGATGACGTTGCGTACCATCAGTCACTAGGAGTGAAGAAAATCAGGGTTCCAGAAGGAGTTTCTGATTACCAAGCGGCTTGGTATAACTTGGAGGAAAATGAAGTATCAGAGGATCCGGCTATTTCCGAGAAAGGGACGGGCGATGCCGATGTATTTGCTCCGTCAGAACTTTTCTCTCGGCATACAACGAAAACTGAGGTAGATTTTCTTAACGTAGAGGATATTATTCGCTTGGAGCGTATGACAGATGAGGAACGAGTAGCTGAAGTACAACGACTAAGGGAGGAAAGTGATCAAGAAACATGGAATCCAGATATGGTAGAGACTCCTGTAAATTTACCCGCTAGACAGAGATTTGCGAAATACCGCGGCCTGAAGAGTTTTCACACTGGGAAATGGGATTCTACAGAGAATCTTCCAAGCCAATACGCCTACATATACAAGCTTCAGGGGTTTGGCCGAGTTCGGGAGGCCGCTTTGTTGAAGTGTGCTGATGGACCAGCTGCTGTCAGTCAGTTTGTGTACGTTACCCTCGTTGGTGTGCCGAGCTCTGTCTTGAACAGTGCCTTGATGAATGGTTACATTATTGCATCAGGACAGCTTGAACACGAGCAGAAGTGGTCGGTTCTACACTTCCAGGTTCAGAGGAATCTGGAATGGGAGGAGCCAATCAAATCAAAGATGCCTATGTTCGCGCATATAGGTTTCCGAAAGTTCTATGTTTCTCCTTTATTTAGTGATATTACAGGGTCGGATCGCACAAAATTCGCTCGATTTTTTCAACCATCTGAGACTTTCCGCATGGCTTCTTTCTTTGGTCCAATCTCATATCAGCCGTGTCCTATTCTTCTTTTTGAGGTCCAGTCCTTGGAGCAGCAGGAAAGCGGGGAAACTTTGCGCCTGGCATGTTTCGGGGGGTCACTACCCCCTAATCCCGACATTTTGATTTTGAAACGTGCGGTGCTGTCGGGCCGTGTTGCAGCCATTCATAAAAAACAAATTGTTGTAAAATACATGTTTTTTAATGATGGAGATGTACAGTGGTTCAAGCCTGTCGATTTGCGCACCCGGATGGGAAGACGTGGAAAAATTATCAAGTCTGTGGGGACCCATGGGATGTTCAAGGCTTCTCTGAACGATCAGATCATGCAACACGATGTCGTCTGCATGGACATCTACAAACGTGTTTTCCCAAAGTGGTCAACATTGCCGTTCAGCATCTCTGATATTCCAGACAACCTGAATGAAGAAGAATAGTGCTCACCAAAGTAAGAGAAATAATAATAAAAGATATAAATGAAAATGTGATCTTCACACTAATCATGCGACTAAATATAACAATATCTGCCCTCTTATTTTTCTTGCTTCACTGAGAGGATGTCACAAAATGTATACTGCCACTGACAGAATTTCCAAAAGATTTCCCTGTTGCCATCGTTATTCTCCATAATTTTGTTTTGTTTTTACGTTCAGCAAGAGTACGTGAAGGGGGCGGGGGGAGGGAAGCACAAGCTAACGCAACTGATGCGCCGATTCGCCGTGCCCTTTGAGCGGAAGCATTTCCGTTTTTCCACCTCCTATGTTGCAGGACTTTTTAACTTTAAAGTTGTACCGGCTGAGTTGTTCCCTTATCCCTCTCGGAAAATGGATGGTGAAGAAGGGGAAAATCTTCAGTTTGTATTGGATGGTATTGGTAAAAATAACAACACCCTTACAAATCTTTACGGAACCCGAATTGCCACAGAATATGGTGGTTTAGGACTCGGACACACAGCACATGCCTTTCTCTATGAAAAGGTGGGAATAAAAAGTGAGGAGAAGCTATTCTCTACCATTTGTCATGGTGGCGTTTGTACGCATATCCTGGAAACAATAGGGGCTAAAGATCTGAAAGGGAAGTACTTGACAGCAATGTCTGATGGAACTGTTAGAATGGGATGGGCTGTTGAAGAAGACGGGTTTGAAAGCGATATCAGTATGAATACCACCGAGGCAACTCTGTGTAGTGGTGAGGGGTATAGATTATCAGGGAAAAAACGCTGCTATTGTGCGGCATCAGCGTCACATTTTTTGGTGTTGGCCAAGACAAATACTCAAACGGCGACACCTGACGGTGTTGCTGTTGCTCATCGAAGCTCTCTTTTTATATGTTCAAAAGATGCACCCGGATTGGAGATTAAAGGATGCCACGTTTTTCTGAATAATACTCCTGCTTCTGATGTTGTTGGCGCGATTGGTGAAGGTTTCAAAAATGTGATGGTTAGTCTATTTACCGAACAACACCTGTATCTAACGTCGTTATTGGGAGTAATAAAGCATCTTGTTGGGGAAATATGCACAGCATCTACCGACAAGGCGGTTGTAGATGTTGTTGCTTGCATCTTGTGTGATATATATGCTATGGAGTCTGTCATTTACGCTTTGACAGCAAATATGGATGTGCCGACAGACGACAGTCTAATGGAATGCGTGCTTACTGCTGCTTTTGTACAGACTACGGCAGCACAATGGCTGAGAAGATTTAGAGTTTTAATGCCATCTGACAAGGAGTTAGATAGGTCTCTTCGTCACGCGGAAACTCTTCTTAGTTTTATTGAATCCAGAGATTTCCTCTATGCTACCGCTGTTTGCTGCGGAGTTGAGGACTATGGCTTGTTTTTTCAGAAGGCTTCCACTTTGCAGATGATACAGGCAAGGACACTTCGCCAACTGGGTGTGTATGATCGTATCCCCGTAAAAGGCATTTCAGGGGTTTCTCTGCTCGAGAAAGCGGTTGTAATGTTTGGTGATGCTGTTGAAACGACGTTCGTTAGAAACGGCTCCCAGGTGCCTTATCAACAGCTTCTCCTAAACCGACTTGGTGAGGGTGCATCTCTACTATATGCGGCCTCTGCCGTTGCGTCTCGAGCTTCTATGTGCGCTGCAAAACGTCTCCCTTCAGGAAAAGTTGAGGGTAAACTGGCAGATGCTTTCATTTCTTCATCTGTTGAACGTGTTAGGGCCCTTTGCGAAGAAACTTGCAATGTTGGTGGAACTGCTGATGATGTTTACAAGCGCATTGCCGTTGAGCTTTCTGAGGACGCATTTTAATAATAAATAATAATAATAAATAATAATGATATAGAAATATGAGAAAACACCAATAAATGTAGTAGTCAAGCAACAACAACAACAAAAAAAATTGGAGGGGTTGAAATTACCCGTTAGCGTTTTCCAAGTTACACTAAGATCTGCTTTATACTACGTGTTGTTGGGGAAACACGAACATCTTTTTCCCCCTATTTCTGCTTTGATACACAGGTTGATTCAAAAAAAAAAAATCCCTTTGACTAAAAAGGGTGAGTGAATTATAATGCTACGTCCTAGCACTTTATGTTGCTTACAGCACATTGGACAGGATGTTCCGAAACGTCATACTCATTTTGTTCTAGAGAGTAGGCTGATGTACGAGAAATCCTTCCGTGACAGCTGGTTGCATAGTGTCTGTCGTGCTGTTTCCCAGCTTGACGAGCCACTAGCAAACACCTTATCAGGGACATACCAGAGGATGCTACAACGCAAGGTCACATGTTTTCAGTACAATCAGTACGGTTTGTTTAAGGTGCCGTATTACCGTCTGGCCAACGTTGACAGGTATTATGCTGTTCAGGGTGTCCCAGGAACTCGGGAATGGGTTCCTTACTCCAACGTTTCGTACTGGACGATGAACAAGATGGTCCGTGGGGGCAACCTGCTGGTGCACCGGGTACACTACACCGGATGGGGAACTGATTCCCATCTCAAAATAGGCGGGTGGGAGCATCGGTGGAACAGGGTCATGCAGCGCAATGCACTTCAGTACAGTCGAATCTAGTATGCACTAATTCTGGAGCAATAGAGACAAAAGGATTTTTATTTTTATTTTTCAAAAAAAAACATTTTCTTTGGTTGATGTTCTCTTTGTTTCCCTTGACGGAAAATTTACGGTTTCCTTTTCTGTATTTGGGCTTTACGTTGAGCATGCTTAGAATAGTGTCAAAGCACATGGGCCGAGTGATTCACATTGGAGACACAGCCTCTACTCGTCGCGTGATTTCCCATGAGGACGTGAAAGCATTTGGTCCACTTGTAGGGGACTACAATCCCATTCACGTGGATGAAGCGTCGGCCAAAGAGGCTGGTTTCCCATCTACTGTTGTGTACGGTATGTTGGCTGGTTCTCTTTTTTCAGGTCTTCTGGGTTCTGAGCTCCCTGGGCCTCAGTCCGTCTACCTGAGTCAAACCCTGCGATTCGTCGCACCCGTGTTTGTTGGTGATGAGGTAGAAGCGCGTGTGACAGTGACCCAGTTTCGAAAGAGCAAATTCTTGATCGCCTTTCGCACAACAGTGAGTCGCATTGAACAAGAAACAGGGAGGGAGACTCTGTGCATTGAGGGAACTGCAGTGGGAATGAACAAGACGGTGACTTTTGAAGGGGAAAGTGAGTGGACGGTACCACGTGTGGAGTGAGGAGGGAACTCTAGGCATCATGTTTTTTTTTTTCTTAAGGATCTGGTATTTTCTTCGTTTCGATTGGTAAATAGGGATGACAAGGTTGGATATATATATATATATATATATATATATATATAGGACGTTTCCTGTGCAAGTCAGGCACTTTCCCTCTTTCAAGTTGACACTTAAGTGGTATGTCCCCCCCAAAAGAAAAAAAAAAAACGGAAAAAGAAATTATAGAACCGGTTTTTGGTGTGCAAAGAAGAAATGAGTACCTTCTGAAATATACAAGAAAAAATGACGATATGCAAGCTATCCGAGACTTTCAACACTTCTCAACATACAACCAATGTGAACCCCTATTTTCTATCCAGGACAAGTTTTCGAATTTTCTCTGGGTTTCTTTTTCTCGTTTTGGCGCTTTCTTGGTTGTGATTAGAAAGTGAGGAGTTAGGGCTTGTCATCTGCCCTTCTTCTCTCTTTGTGGTGGTAGATAAAGCCGAGGAAAAGGGTGATCGATAGAGTTCACGTAGTGCTGAAATAAACTCCTAATGATTCGGTGGACTGTGGATCTTGCAGGCATAGACACCGAAGCTGATCTTCAGCGCCATGACCGTATGAAATCTTACGTTGGATCAACTTCAGGAGGGAAAGAGAGTTGGAAGCCTACAGATATCGTTAAAGTGGGCACAGGTCCGCTGCATCCTCTAGGGACAGTCGCTACACTTTCAGTGAAACAACTTGTTGAACAACAACGAAAGCAGCAGGAGGCGTTAGCAGAGAAAACGCTTGGATATTCCTGGACTGGTTCTCCGTTTCTGAAGGGTGATACTGAGTTTCCAAAAGGCCCTGATATTCGTGTTTTTAGTACCTTTACCAATACACAAGGGAAGAGGACTGTCTCTACAATTCAGCTACGACAGGGCCCTTTTCGAGGAGTTGATGTTGTGAATGCATTTCTTCAGCAGAGTGTTGCGTCAGACGAGCGCTTGTCTGCCAGGTTTTCGATCAATCCACGTCTGTACAAACTGTATATAGCAGACGAGTTTACAGGAGAGGAAGAGATGGTAGTTCAACTTGATGGTGTAGCACAAAATTTTACATGCTTTGCCATCCAGCCTCTACCAGCTGCTAAACTCTTCCTGTTTCCGCAACGGACGCAGTTGTTACCGACTGTAGCTGAGGATATCAACTTGTCTGTGGAGTTGCGCCCATTAGAGTCCCAGACAAAACCTGTGAAGCGACAACTACTTGTCCCCGCTGATATCCTCGCGGAGAGTTTAGAACAGACGATTGTTAATCGCCTTCCTGGAATCGGCCTTGTTCCAGGTTCACTGCGCATCAAGTACGGTCCGGTGGAGCTGAACATCAATGAGCACTACAACTTTGGGGTGGGTTGCGGTCACATGGATGTCCCTATAGCTGAAAGGACAATTTTGTCTCTCTACAGGTTCGGTGTGACTGAAGTGGTTGTGCAGGGCCGTGTACCAGATGATAACACGGACATTTCTCCAACAATGGAGGATATTGTTATCAATATTGACAGCGAAGAAGCACAGACGTTTCAGCGATTTGAGGTGATTCGGATCAATCGTTATGGTGCACGACAGCAACGAATTCTGTGCGTTGATGGGGAGCGGTTGTATATGATGCGTCCCCACGCCTATGGCATTAAGTCTGCCCAAGGAAACGAGGAAAAGTTGGTCAGGGATATTGAGAAGGTGCGCGTCTCGCCAACGAAGCCAAAATATCTGGAAATTCGATACACCCATACTTCAAAGCACGAAGATGATCATATCGAATGCACCACCGCATACAATCGTGCCCTCTTGGACGAGAAATTGCGTGTTCTTCAGCGAGAGCTTCGTAAGAAGGATAACGAGGAGCAGCAGAAGAAAAGAACTGACACTGTCATTTCTCGCATTTTTTACCGGTTAAAGTATGGGTTTAATAGATCCTAGGAAGAAGACCAAGTAAGGAAGACTAAAATAGAACGACGGGGTGAGGGAAGAGCACTCACGATACGCTCTTTAATCCATGTAAAGGGTCTGCGACATATTTGCCACTCATTTTCTTTTTTTGTTATGCCTTTTTGCTATTTTTTTTGTTATATATTTAAAGGGACACACATACATTATATATGGGATGTTGTGATGGGTATATTGCAAAAAAAAAAAGATTTGCCTTTTTTTTCAATTGAAAATCTAATCAGAAGGAGTTTTCTCTCGTTTCACTCTATGCTTATAGCACAGGGGGAAAAAAACCACATCCGCAAGTGCTTCTCATGTGCAACTGGTTCACTGAAGGGCTCACCTCTTTGGTGCCACCGATGGAAGTGCAGTTTTATTATTATCATCATTCAGCTTCTATTAAGTTTGATTTTTATGCAAAATTATAGCAGTAACATTGACGATAAGAGGCCTGAGAAGGCTTCGCTCGTGACAAAAGGGTTCGAACTGAGTATGGGAGTGAATGATTCTCTACCACTTTCGCCAAAGGGAACTGTTTCTGACGGGGGCTTTTTTCAAGGATTTATTGAAGATCCTTTGCGACCGTTTGGCATCCACCCTCCAAACTGCCTGCAGCAGCTTTTTCTTATGGATTTCCCCATGAGCACTCGTGAGCAGGAGTTACGGCGCATTTACGCCATTGTGGACACAGTAATGAAAGAACATGGGGTCATATACTGGCCGGCAGATGGGACATTGTTGGGGATAATTCGTCATGGCCGCGTGGCAAACGATCTTGATTTAGATTTCCATGTCTTAACTACGATGAAGGATTGTCTAACTCTCTTATCTTCAATGAAGTCAACATTTTCCAAAATGGCGATGCTAACACGATTTCGTATTAATATTAGAGGAAAGAAGTGCAGACCTTACCGTGGTGTGGCGACGTATCTAGTCGTGCGAATGACTTCTAAATTTGGCTCCTTCAATACAGGAGCGGACATATCCTGTGTTTATCGTAATAATAATGGGTCGTATATGACGTTTAATCATTTTGGACGTCTTGCTCTCTTGCCTAGTTCTGCTCTCTCTCTGGCACCTTGTCGCGTGTATGACATGACTGTCTTGTGCCCCAAAGACGGGTATTCAGTGCTGAAAATATTCGAACCGCGTTATAATGGGTGCATGGTGTTTCCACATTGCTTTGGAAATCCAGAGCGCTCACATAAGCTTTGCAAAACACCTCACCCACCTGTTCCTATTGTAGATTTTTTGAAATCTACAAGGGCACTTCAGCAGTGTGGGTATGTAAATTTAGCTGATCATTTTCTTACTGAGCCCTCATGTGCTCGTCTAATAAAGGAGGCGGTGCCTCCAGATATGGAATGTTGCAGTCCTGACAGATGCAGGAATCTGAAAGGGAGTAAATTTTGCTTTTTGCAGCCATTCAGGGAGTGAAAAACGATAAAACAGGGGAAAGAGAATACAGACGTCTGGAAACTATCTCCTGGGGGTGATTGTGACATAAAAAAAAAATAAATTTCTTCCCTGTGGGAGGTTATTCTCTCTAAATGTAGAAGTCTTCTGGATGTAGTGTTTCGTGTTCTCTTTTTCAGTACGTGGATATATATATTTTTCGGTTTCTGCTGATGATTGGAAGGGAAAAGCTGAATACTTTGATAGGGGAGGGAGCTTTGATACCCAGGGAATTATCGAGGAATCAAATGGAGATCAATAAAGGGGTTCTTAAAGAAACATCATCGATTGCTGGGGAGAAGCCACATGATCCATATGGGTCGTCCTGCCCTGACTGCTTTCAGGGGAAATATATGGGAGAGGAAAATGAGGAGTCAAAACACACACACCGTGGTTTCTGCAATCGATTCAGGAGCTGCAAGGTCCTTTCGCTCGGCAAGCATGCCCTTGGTATCCTGTTAATTTTGTGCGTTACCGTCATTTGGGTCGCCTCTTCTGCTTGGATTCAGTATATTTTCGGTGATCTGGAATATGAAAAACCATGCTTTATGACCTACTTCAACACTGCAGGTTTCGCTTTCTGGAACCTCGGTTACGTTTTTCGCTCATCATGGCGGAGTCTTCCTTGGGATAATACCGGTAAGCCAGAGCCTATTTTTTTCTGTACCGATCTTTTTTTGGGGAATGCTCAAAAGAATAAGCGACAGCTGCCCCATATGGCCCCAACTCCTGCTTTTGTCGTTGCTGGTGAAGACATAAAGCTAACGAACGAGGTGGGGCTTATGAAAAATACATTGTACGGTGCGCCTACCCCTATGCCAACTGCCGTGTGTGACGATGCAGAGACACTTTTGCCCCAAGAAACTGAAAAAAGAGAAAAAATAAAACCCTATAGCAAGCTCAAAATTTTCAAGTGCGCTTCTGCCTTCTGCCCTTTCTGGTTTTTGGCGAACTACTTATTCAATCTATCGTTGTCTAGAACTTCTGTCGCTTCCAACACTGTTTTAAGTTCCACATCTTCCATTTGGACGCTGCTGCTATCTGCTTTATTCCTGGGTCAGCGCATAACCCCTCTCAAGGTGGTTGCTGTGGTTGTCTGTATCGGTGGTACCGTAATGATTGCTTTTTGTGATGGAACAAGTGCGCTACTTGACGAGAGTCTCAGTGGGGACGCCTTGGCGGTTACCTCCGCCTTCTTCTATGCTGTGTACACAAGTGTGTTAAAGTGGTTCCTCAACGATGATGAGCGCTTCAGCATGGGAATGGTTTTTGGTATGGTTGGGCTTGTGAACCTTTTATTTTTCTGGCCTATCTTGCCGATTATGCACGCCATTGGGTTTGAGTTGTTTCAGCTCCCAACGTCTCAACAACTATGGCCATTAGTGCTAAACACATTGATTGGGACGAACCTCAGCGATGTGCTCTGGGCACGTAGTGTCGTGCTTACATCCCCAGTTGTGGCGACGTTGGGACTGACGCTGACCACTCCCCTGGCGATGGTGGTAGACCTTGTATGGAAGAACCGACAGTTTGCACCACTTTATGTTGTCGGCGCAGTGCTTGTGACACTGGGTTTTGTTGTTGTGAATCTTGATGGTAACATAACGCTGGCATCCATTGGGGGTCTGTGTCGGAGAATGAAGTGCTCTTGTTTTCACCGGTAGTTGTGCGCTAAAAATTTTCTGTGAATTTGTTTTTTTTTTTTTTTTGTTCTCGTACATTTGTGCGGTCGAAAAGTTGACAGACTACCACTTATTCCTTCATGCATTGTATTTATTCTTCTGTTTAAGTTGCCAATACAAAAAAAAAAATAAGTGCCAAATAAAAAATGCACTCACGTTGATCAAGTGTTTTAAAAACTCCTTTTTTTTGCTGTTTTGAGAGCCTGCGACGGGAATAGTCGGGTGCTGTGCTTTTTTTACTTTGAATCTTTCTTGTCATACAACGGAAAAACTTTTTCCCATCACGTGGACAGTTTCTAAGTAGGAGTGCTAAAATCAAAAAAAAAAAGCAAGTTGATTTCTTAAGCACTGAGTTGTTGTTGTTTAGGCGATGCTGATGGCGACATGACACACAGTTGCGCCGAGGTAAGATAGACAGCAGGTGTCAGGGCCTCTGCAGTTGTTCGTGTGGTGTAACGGCCCAGCAGAATTTTTATTTAATTTTTGACTGAAATACACCCCGCTGGTGTGTTTTCATGTGGACGGCGTATTTGTCCGGTGTCGCGGTTTGATCACACGACAGACAGAATTTCTCATCTGTGTAAGATTCTTTAGTATCCTTTACCATGCAACGGAACTGCGGTTTCCACAGGGCTTTTGGCGAGGCATGGGCGGCTCCGTGTAGCGACTGGGAAGCCCCTACGAGAGAATCATTCTTACACTGCCTATGCCTATATGCCTCAGTTCAGTTATCCGAAAAAAAAAATTCTGAGCGCAGCAGGGCGCTCACACGAAACCTCGGAGGATACGCCTTTAATTCTGCACTGATACAGACGGTGAAAAATCAAAACAATACCTGGAACAGACAGCTGAGTGAGTCGTTAATCAATTTAACGAATAAGACTCACCGGAAGAAAGAACTGCAGAGCATTGCAACACCGACGAGAATCCTGTCAGTTCCATATATACCACAAGATGAAGGAATCCGCCACCCCCCAGTTTTAGGGTCATTGGTC
>JASANU010000648.1:0-17442 GCA_030849675.1 Trypanosoma platydactyli | reverse complement strand
GGTGGGTCTTGCTCTCAGGTTCCTTGGCAGCACTGCCGTTCGGGGCTGCTTCAGATTGCTTGGAGGGTAACCACACACCGCCAGAAGCCATTACACCTCCCATTCCTCCGCCGCACATGCTGCCCGTGCCCGCAGCTCCGCCGTACATGCTGCCCGTGCCCGTAGCTCCGCCGTACATGCTGCTCATGCCCGCAGCTCCGCCGTACATGCTGCTCATGCCCGCAGCTCCGCCGTACATGCTGCCCATGCCCGCAGCTCCGCCGTACATGCTGCCCATAGGACGACCGTACATGCTGCCCATTCCCATGGGACCGTACATGCTGCCCATGCCCATAGGACCGTACATGCTGCCCATGCCCATGCCCATAGGACCGTACATGCTGCCCATGCCCATACCCATAGGACCGTACATGCTGCCCATGCCCATGCCCATAGGACCGTACATGCTGCCCATACCCATAGGACCGTACATGCTGCCCATGCCCATCCCCATAGGACAGTACATGCTGCCCATGCCCATACGCATAGGACCGTACATGCTGCCCATGCCCATACGCATAGGACCGTACATGCTGCCCATGCCCATTCTCATGGGACCGTACATGCTGCCCATGCCCATTCTCATTCCTGTAGGACGACCGTACATGGAACCCCCTCGCATTCCCTGAGAGGTGTTGCCATTTTGGCTGATTGGTCCAGCGCCAGCTGCTGTAATAGAGCCTCGTTTGGAATCCGTGCCGCTGTTGCTGCTGCTTTTTGCTTGCGAGGCCTTTGTTGCACCTTTGTCACCTTTCGATGGCGCCTCCTTGCTGTTTGATGCACTAGAAGAGCTTTTGTTTGGTAGCTTTTCTGGCGCATGAGGAGCCGAGGGTGTTACTTTATTTTTCTCGGAACGTACTGAACTGTTACGGCGCATGATAGCCACACTTTCCTTTTCAACCGGTTTCTGTGACGTTTGTGTGCTCGGTTTTTCGATCTTTAAGGAACTTCCATTTCTTGCTTGGCTGGTTTTCATTGAATCATATTTTTCGCTTGAGCTGCCCCTGGATTGTGGACGGGCTTCACCGGATGATGAACTCTTGCTTGGATCTGGCTTACTTGAAGTTGTCTTGCTTGGCTCTGGCTTACTTGAAGTTGTCTTGCTTGGCTCTGGCTTGCTTGGCTCCGGCTTACTTGAAGTTGTCTTGCTTGGCTCTGGCTTACTTGAAGTTGTCTTGCTTGGCTCTGGCTTACTTGAAGTTGTCTTGCTTGGCTCTGGCTTACTTGAAGTTGTCTTGCTTGGCTCTGGCTTACTTGAAGTTGCCTTGCTTGGCTCTGGCTTACTTGAAGTTGCCTTGCTTGGCTCTGACTTGCTTGCCTCTGGCTTACTTGGCGTTGTTGTCTTGCTGGTGCTGCCCATCTTCGCGTTTACTCTTTACAATCTTTTAAATACAAAGCTAGTCAGAGGACACAAGGCACACATAGGAAAGAAAAAATGGGTGCATTTAAAGATCCCCTTGCATTTTTTTCAGTTGGGGGATGGAGTGGGGATAAGAAGTCTCGTCAAAAAGCTACTCACTGCACTTGGCGAACACAAATGACAAAATGGGCATTGATGGCACCGAGAAATGACGGCACCACAACCACCGCCTTAGCCACGATAAGCAAATGGAAGCCCCCGTGACAATGCGTTTTTTGTCACGACCATGGGCGACTGCAACCGCATCTTTCTGAATGATGCAAATATAACCACAGAAGAATCGACTACAACAAAAAAAAATATATGTCAAAAAGGGGTGGGACGGGCAACGACTAAGAAAAGAAAAACGACACAAGATATTGAATAGTATCTACCTTCCTCCTCCCTGAAGAACGAGAAGAAAAGATAAATGAGAAAACAATTTATTTTGATTCACGAGTCCGTTGATAAGAATTTGGTGTCCCGCACCAAAAGTCATCGCACTCGTTTTCTCTATTTTTCGATTGCCCACAAAACGGCAATGCTGCAAGCGCCTTTAGGCCGCCTCCCGCGCGATGCGGTTAGGGGGTCGTGGGCAGGGCGAGTTTCAGAAAATACAAACTTGCACTTACCAAAGAGGAGGCTTTTCCGTAACAGAGAATAAAGCAAAAAGGAGAAGGTATAGCCATGTCGGTCCATGAAGCCGTCAGGTGCTACGATTCTTGTCGCACGCTTGCAAAAAAAAAAAAAAAACAATAATATTGCCACGAAAGCCACAAGTCCTTTATAGCGCCTGCAGCAGGATCTCAGCGGCACCATGTTGTTGCCTATGAGCTGCATAAACGAGGGTAGTGTCACACCAGAACTGCTCAATATAAAAATGAGAGTTGCCACATCGTGCTTTTTCCCCTCTTTTTCCGCAAAAAAAAAAAAAGACAATAAAAAATGTAAACACCCATATGTAAGCAATGACGGGTTGAGCGAAGAGTAAAACAAAGAGAGGAAGTTCAACACGAAAGTACTTTCCGTACACATCGACGGCCGAAAGACACATGCACAGGCACACACCCACCACTCCAATTTCCCAGCCATTTATGTATCTCAAATGGAAAGACTAACAATAAATACAGACAGCGCTCAATGCTTTCTAGATGACACCAAAAGAGAAACAAAAATAATAAGAAAAAAAGCCGATACACAACTGGGCTTCTGTCTTTAAGTCCTATAAATGCAACGCCTCGCGTCCAGAGCGTCAGATATGATTGCTGGGAGGAGCTCACAGAATGAGGCAACATACAGTTTCTCTGCCCTCTCGCAACCGTAGACGCAGACCCATTTCTAGATATGCAATATGAGAGTCCATCCCGTACGCGTGTTTGGACGCAAGCTGATAAGAAGTGCTGTCTGAGGAAAAAAAACAAATGGCTTTCTTTTAGGGAACAACAGCATCAACATGTAACTTTACCCTCACGCATCACCTTCCCCTTTTTCCCAGGTAGTGCTCTAATTCAAGCAGTGCAGTTGAGTCTTTAAAGTACGATCAGAAACGCAGCTGATATTAATACAAAGTAAAAGCTCCTTTCCTACGCCGCCTTGGGACAACCATACGCAGATTGGTCACTTATGTCTCACTACTTCTGATTTTTTCTTTCCACCAACGCGCACATCTTTGCGTATTCCCAACATAGGCAACAAGACTTGAAACTTGTCAGCGGCTTTGGTAAAGCTCCACTCCCATCACCCGAAAAAAAAAAAGAGAGAGACCACCAATGCACTATAATACTATTACAAGCATTGTTCTGCAAAACCACCACTACAAATTTGCGTACTAGCGGAGTTAAGCGGATGACGGTGGGAGAGCGGAGGTGCCGTAATGTCATACATGTCTTCATCAACCAATGCCATGGGATGCGAAGAAAGCGTGCTGTCAAGAAGAAAAGCAATAGCACTACGCATTCGTTCTACCAAAACCCAAGCTTTGGCAACATCATGCGAATTCGCCACGCCTGCATCGCTAAAAATTACGCGCCTTTCATCAGCTGAGAGAGGCAAACAACTGTTTCCCGTACGCGAGAGCGTCTCCCGCATGTAGAGGGCAGAACGTTCCGCCAGGTATTGTTGCATCTGACGCATAGTCCATACCCGGTGCATGTGAGGCATGCGTGTCTTCCTAAGGATTTCTTGTGTGTCAAGAAAGGGCACTGCAGATAGCGATGTGGCGCTCACCTCCGTTACAGAGAGAGTAAAACAGCGTTGTGCGCACCGGTACAAGTTTTTGCTGTGGTCCGGGGGCACGCATTCGTCAATCCAGAGAGATTTGTATGCCTCTGGAGATGTCACAATGGTAAGGGTCATTGAAGACAACAGGGTATCATTCTCAGGCTCCACAGCCCCAGACGTCAGTGTGCGCTTCAGCAAGAGAGTGAAGATAAGGTTGAGACCTCTGAGTTGCGACGTGGAAATCATAATAGTGTTCTTGCGAAGTCCAGGGACAACCCTCTTAAAATGCTCGATTGATTTTAAACAAACAAACTGTGCCCCTTGAACGATGGGCCCCGCAGGCGTCCATGCCGCGCGAAAGGGCAACAGCACCACATCTTGATGATCACCCACACCAGAAGCAACATAATCTCGTACGCAGTCTCTCGACAGCACCTGCGTCACGGAGAGGTAAAGCCCTTGAGAGGGCAACAGGGAGTCTATCTGGGATTCCACCATTCTCTGAAATGCTTGCCAGACAGGAGATTCCAGGAAGTCGTTCTCGTCTCCAGTGCCTTCACGCATCAAGAGAATGGCGGTGTTCAAACCCTTTACAAACATGCTGATGGCATGCTGCAGGAGGATGGAATTTGGCTTCTCATCCGATACCAAATCACCAGTGCAAAATTCACGTTTTTGAGCACAAACCTCATCCGGGTAAAACTTGAGAGGCGAACCCTCCAGCACTTGCACTGTTACACAGTTCGCACTGGTGACGCACACAACGTCGGGCTTGCATTCTCCATGCTCCTTACTGACCTCCACCAGAACCAGGGAGTAAACACAATCATCAAAAGGGTTGGTTTTGCTGTGGTGTGTCTCCTCTGATCCAGGACTGGTTTCACAAAAAAGCGGCATAATACCACTAACTGGTGCAGTCAACGCACAGGCAAAAAGATTCACCACTATCCTTTTTGGGGTCCAGCAAAAGGCTCCCTTTATCCTCTCCAGCTGGTCTTCAGAGCACTTGAGCCGTTTCCCCTTGCGCCTCTGGTTCCTCGGACACCGCAATGATGTGCTCTCAGCATTGTTTTCACTTATATGATATGTTTTCTCATCGTCCTTGAGAAGCTGCAACAGCTCACCAATGGGAGCCTGTAAAGCGAGCTTAATATCCCTCGAATACTCCCGGAGTCGATTAAGACCCTGGTGCAGCATCATACACCTGAGGGACTCATCTGTGGCGACGCACCTCCCCCCTTTGAAACCACCACCACCACGAATGATCATTGACACAGAGCGGTCCATACTCATCTCTATGATGGAACGCAAGCTTGTCACGTCCCTAGCACTCAACAAGTTCCGCGATCTGAAACGAGTCAACCTCCGGATCTCCTTCACAAACAAAATCTCCTCGGCAGAAACACTCGCCCCCCCAAACATCCAATGAATCACCAAGGACATTGACAACTGTGGGTTTTGAAACGTTGCACGAAAAAAAGAAGCGCTAGATGGGGGATGTCTTTTTATCATTACCATATGAAATGTCTCTGCCGTGGTGATGACAACACACATGGAGGAAACACTGACATCATCACCGTCCGTTGATAACTTCCTCAAAATAACAGAAACCAGGAACACACCACAGAGTAGATCGTCCATTGTAGCTCCCTTAAGAGAAGCAGAAATCAATTCTCGCGTACCCTCCAGAGTCGAAATATTGCGATAAACGACGTTGGGGATACAAGGGCCATACAATGGCGAGGTGGTGATGTCTGCCCTCGTGTAAAACGCGGGCTGCACCGTGCCGTTCCCGCTTTTCGGTAGTAAATCCCTCATTTGATCGTGTTTAAGCACAGTGAGAGAGACCTGCATAAAGCATGTTGAAGATTCATGACTGCTCAAGTGCACCTTGGAGAAAATGGAAGAAAACAACACCTCCATGGGAAGCCACAGTTTGTCGCAACTGCCCTCACTCTTCAAAGCGTCAAAAGATTTTTTTGAATACAAAATGGCCACAGCGGTATTTCCTCCCTCTGAGAAAGCACCAGCCAGCCCCTCCAGCGCAACCTCATCGCGTAAAAACGAATCACCCAATGCTTTTTGAGTCGCCAATGGACACTCCTTCCCCAGAACACTATCATGACTGCACCTGCCAGTCACTGTAACGGATTGCAGCTCTCTGTCTTCTTCATTCCCGCGACATGTTTGATCGCGGGACAATAAGGAGCTATTGTCTACTAGTGGAGGAAGAAACGACAAATTGAACGCTGGGCTACACGTTGTTAGCAAAACAACGCCTTCAGATTGCTTCTCACCCACATGACGTGTATATTGTGATCCATATTCAGAAACATTTTTCGGAACTACCAGCTCACTAGATGTCTTTGCCACGAACAATTCTCCTACTTTAGTTCCTTCATCGGGATACAGCAAAGTTGGCAGTGTATTTTTGTCATACAGAGGATAATACATCCCAGAGGAGTTGGAACTGTATTCAGTATAAATTCCGTAATAACCTCCTCCCTTGCCCTTCCACTCATTCTCATTTGCGACAAAAGACAATGAATGAATTCCGGCGGTTGTCTCACCATCTAGCTGTGCTGTGAAACACGATTCCACCCTGCACATGGCGCCCACCAACGATGACGGGATACTACAAGAGCTTGGCATCACCGCTTTGGGAAGCCTATCACTGCCGTTGTTTGGCGCACAAACCCGGGACACAGGCGGTAGGCATGGATGAAAATTCGTCAACACAGAGGTGCTTTGGATGCCTTCATCAGATTCGCATCGGCGTTGTGTCTCCGTTTTCTCAGACCAATCGCAAACACCCGATGTTGCCAAGGTGGGGATGGCTTTCGATGCTGCTCGCCGAAAAAGCGAATCCATCGAAACCCGAGCAATTCCAACTGGGTTGTCTTTCTTTTACAGAGAGTCTCCGAGATCCACGTTGCCACAAGAACGAATGAGCAGCAGTAAGCGATAGATCTTATTTTTCCGTCGTTGATGGTAAGGGAAAAGAATGTGAGAAACAGAAGAACAAAAAACTTAATATATTTTGGATCAGAAACTGTAGACAGGCAGATACACTCACTCTCAACCCAAGTACATTTTCTCCCGCCACGACGTTGAAAAAAAAAGGATGCAGGCGGGCTCAGTTAAATGTAGTGTCACCCCCCCCCACGTCAGACAAAGAAAAAAGGAGGAAAATAGTTTTGTGCCATCAAGATATGAAGGGGTGTGGAAGCTGAAGCTAAAAATTTTTCTGCATTTACGCCCTCTCATGGTCTTAGGGCATTTACTCGGTTGAACTGATGGTGAAGAGGGTACGGGCAGCGTATCACTTCGCTTCCCGCACGAGGCGGTCAAGAGTTTGGTTTCCCGCAAGGAAGATCGATGCGGCGATGCTCCCAATAATTGAAGAAAAAGACATTTTCGATACATCATAGCGATATGATTACTGTAGTGTCAATATGTAGTTAATCATTCCCTCGTTGCGAGCTCTCTTTAAAAACAAAAGAAGGACGCCAACCCCCTATAGAGAGGGTCAGAGAGCGTACCCACTTCCTCTGAAGATACTCAAAAAAAAAGGGGGGCGGGGGGTAGAGGGGCAGCTACAAGACACTTCTAATGTGATAAGGCCTCAGATGGCATTTCTTCCCCAACACGGGAATCATTTTGTCGCTGTGCCTTAGTTGCCTTACGAAGTTACGCGGTGTAGAAATCAAAGAGCTCGCAGCTTCCACCCTCCTTATGTGACCCTCAGCGCGTGCTTGGGGGCACATTCTCACGCATAGAAAAACCCACTTGGTGTCTCTTCCTCTTCGTGATGAGACATGAAATCTGCACCGTCAATGTAACCCCACTATTCTTTTCTCCATTCCTGTACAAAGAGATATTTAAAATAGAGAGCGTTTATCGGCTTACTAGTAGTTTTTACACCTATAGAAACATATTTTCCAGTGTCTCCAGCAAGTTATGATTGATCCCTTGCATATATGCGCATAGCCCAGAAACGAAACATGCGCTGGAGAGCACATGCTTCGCAAATTTACCCGCCCCAAGTTGCTCGGATGTAGCCGGGTGTATCAGAGACCGCTACCGGCTACACTCGAGAAGCGAAGAATAAATGCCATTCCTTTTTTTTTCTTGTGTCTTTATGCTTCTTTCATGGCACCTCACTCTTCTCCCACCCATACACACACACAAAAAAAAAAAAAAGAAAACAAAGCAAAAAAGCTTGCGCTTGCAAACGCTCTGCAAGTCACACACCTTTGAAGGGCGACATACGATGCACGAAGTAAGTCGTCGGAGCTCAGACGAGCCCCATGACTCATAAAGTACTCTTTCTGCTCTGTTTTTTTTTTTTCCTCAGGGGAGGAGGGATTACTACTGACGATACCGCAACAACCACAGAAGAAAAAAACAGAGAGGGGGGAAACATGCACAACCACAAAGCGATCGACTAATCAATTGACCGAGCAGCCAACAAGCAAACAATAATGCCAACATTTGAAAAAAAAAGAAAGATATGGAGATAATACAGAAAGACAAAAAAAATCAGAACAGTCCACAAATAAAGAAATACACATATAAATATATTTTCTTTTCACATCACTATAGCCGAAAAACCCACCCCGTAATAGTAGTACTCACGTTGTGTCAGAAAATCAAGTCGTGTGCACGAATGCTAATAAGATTTATATCGCAATAGTTTTTTTTTCATATTTCTCCTTTTTGAACATGGGATAAAAAGAGAAAACAAGGTGTTGCCCATTAAAAAAATGAGAAACGGCTATATACGAGGCTTTGAATCCTTGGTCAGGTTTTGAGACCTTTTTCCTATATGTGGTGACCTCACCGAAAAATAGGGCGGGGAAGTGCAGGCGGCACCTTACCCCTTCACCTCCCGCGCGAGAAAAAGGGGGGGTGGGTGGTTTTTCCCGCGAGGGTAACTTTTCTACAAAGGCGCCGTCTGCATGTAACAAAGATGAAGGGATTAGAGAGAGCGGGTCCGCCTTCCTCGCGCGGTTTGAAATTTGGCAATGGGTGTCGACCATTCTTCTTGCAGGCTCTCAAAAAGTATATATATATATATATATATATATATGGTCGAATGGTAAAAACTTAACAAGAAAGAAATAGCTACGTCTTGAAGCCACCTTAACAAACGACACTCCTTCCCGTCCTCCACAGTTTTTAAACGACACTTCTTCCCGTCCTCCACAGTTTTTGCACGCAAACTGCACACTATACACAACGACATTATTCACATGTGCCGTCCTCATTTTTCCGCATTTGTCGTCCTCCATTCGTTACCCTTTCCACACCGTGGGCAGGAGGCGGTAGAGGTGGCGAAAGCAACAGTAATGTTTTTTTTTCTCAAAAAAAAAAAAAAACAGACAGCAACTAAGGTAACAACACACGCAGAAAATAGAAAAGAACAAAACGAGAAAAAAACAGTAGCGTAGTAGTAGTAGTAGTAATAGCATAAGTATAAGAAAACAATAGATATAAGGCATATAAAAACGCCAGAACAGCCCTTTGTTCTTTTTATGCTAGGGACCCGAACGGAACAAAAGCTCTTTCTCTCTTAGGGTGGTCGAGAAGAATTTCAGCTTCATGCACAAAAGATTCAGCGTGAGAAATTTTGATGCGAATAGCCTCCATTTGTTCCTCACTCTCAGCAGCCTCTAGGTGGCCCTTAAGCGCTACTACCCCTTTCTTGAGTTCGCAGACGTGCTGCACCAAGCTCATGGGGTGTGAAGGACGATTGCGCACGTGGGCAAGTTCCATTTGCACGGAAAGTAGTTGCCCTGCGTCCTCATCTTCGTCACAGAGACCCAGCATAGAAATTGTGTAACATGGTCCATCGAGTGCGACTTTAAACAGCTCTGTTGGCTCATTGGGACTTTTTTGCAGAACACCTGCATAATGTGACACCCTGTCAAATACGGTGGTCGCCATAAAGGACGAGAGAAGCACATCGCGCTTTGGCTTTTCCACGTGTTGCGTAAGGCTGAGGGAGACGACCATAACACCGGGATCCTCGGAGCGCAAAGCGGGCTCAGCGCGCTCCACAGCGACAGCTAGAAGTTGATCAAATCTCTCTGCTGAACTGACAGCATGACACGACGCCCCCCGAAGGCGGCGATTAAATGGGGGCGACATCTCCACCTCAAAACGGTGAAATGTGAGATTCCCATCGACAGCCAATAAATCCACCGTTACGTCGTCCCTGATAAGTGCAATGGAGACTAGCAATTCACCCCACAACGTGGTTAGGTGCAGGTCCATCGTCATGTTGTACACAATGAGGTAGACGATCTTGCGGAGAATGAGTGGTGTTATAGCGGAGCTGCGACTGTCAGCGGCAAGGAGGGCAGTGTTGTGACCCGAAAGAAATTTCATCACGAGATTATCAATCAGCTGCGAAGGCAAAACATTGCTACCAGGTTCACGCACGACCAGCTCATCCACATCATAGCGACAGGCAAACTTTCCAACGCGTGTGAGGACGGAATTGCCCTGCACAGCGACGGATCCATTACCAAGCAGTCGCTGTTCAAAACAAACAAGTGATCGGACTCTTTCCTCTTCACTGCTGTTCGTCAATATCACAGGGGGTGGCTTCCGATCCATTGTTCGTCTTGGCTCTGTCTCGTTCAGGTAGGCCTGGGGTTCATTCTCCTCAAAATTCTTTAAGAGCATCTCCGCGTCCCGCACCATTTCGTCCAAACGCTGCAAGATTTTACCCATCGACTCACTTTTTTCAGTATCCAGAAGCTTCTCGCGCAAATTAGGTGCCAGGTCACTTCGAATGCCACTAATAAATTTATTAATGCTACCACGGTGGGTTGATCGGTTGACGACCTCCCCCAAGCCCTTCTGCACCGCCAGCATTTGATTCGCTCGTGTCTCATCACCGCTGAAACTAAGCAGCGCAACGGTGTAGCATGGACCACCCAACGCGTAGTGAAAGAGTGCACGTGGAACGAGTGGGCTGCGGTCTAGTACTGCAGCATACAGCCCGACATTTTCCCCTACCAAACTGGCAATGAAGGACGACACCAACACATCCACTCCACCATCTACATCCAGTTTCTGTTTCAACACGAGTGACACAAACACAACGCCATAATCTCTCTCATTTTCCGTGGCGCGAGTAAGAGCGGTGGTTAACATGGAGTCAAACACAACCACACCATCGACAGCGAGGCGGCTCACATCATGTACGCATGGACCGAATATAGGAGAAAGGGCGATTACTAATTTTTGTGGTGTGCTCTTTTCTTTAAGAAGATCAAGGACCATCTCACCTTTTAGCTGAACAATTGAGACGCTAAGAGTCCCTTTGTGGCGTGGCTTTGAGTGTGCTGCCTTCACATCCATCTCGGCGAGGACGTCACGTACTATGCTCTTCAACACCAGCGAAGACACCGCTGAAGAGCGACTGTCAGCCGCAAGAACGGCGGTGTTACAACCCATGAGAAACGTGTCCCGCAATTCATTCAACAGATTAGACTGCATAGACTCACACCCATCCGGCCGCTCAACTACTTCATCCACTTCGTACTCTTCAAAATCATCTTCTGTCATCACAATGACCATGTTATCATCGTGTGTGAGGTTCGCTGTTTCGTTACAACGTGGATCCACCACAACAAGCTTCCGGACCTTAGAGTGGGATGAAGCCGGTGACATACGCGGCGGCGGTGGTGCCATGAGTTTCCCCCTCTTCTCCACATTCTGCACCTTCCTCAGAGATGAACTACCTTTTCCAAGATCTCCACTTCCATTTTCCCCTTTAACAACTGTTGTCGTTACCTTCCTATTATTGCCTTCCACCTTTTTCTCCTGGCACTCCTCCTGCGCCAGTGTCGTCAGAGACAGATCGTCCCTGCCCACTCCAGTGGTATTACTTTTGTTGTTATTGTTATTGCTGCTACAATTGCACGGCGGCAGCTCTGTCGATGCACACACTTGTGCGCTGCTATTTCTATTCACTGCCTTGAATGGGCCATTAGCAGATTTCTTTTTTGTGACATCAACCTCCATTCGCGACTCCATCTCCAAAACGTGGAACGTTGGTCTTTGTAGGTGCGCCTCAGCGTGCCCAATGTATCGTGTACTTGCTGTCGCTCCAACAGGAGCGGAGTCGGAGAGGTGACAGACTATCTCGGAGTTCGAAACTGGCGGCACTTCTATGAAGGAATAAGCCGTCACTTCCACAGGCGGTTTTGTCCGCATACCCGTTTTTGCACTCATTGATGATTCCACTTTCTTGGATGGATTAATCCTTACAGAGGGCGTGCATCCAGAGAGCACAGAAGCTTCCTTGATTTCACGTAAACGACCCTGACTTTGCGTTCCAATGGTAGAAATCGGATCATGTGGCATCAGTTTCTTTTCCTCTTTCTCAGAATTGGGTGAAACAATGGCTAAAGAACGTCGTCCCTTTCGACGCACCACCGGCGCCAGATCGATGCTGTTAAGAGGATCCACATCGGTAGGGGGTGTAGCATCCACCACATCCCCCTCCTTGGCCATGGTGCAGTTCCGAATGGGAGGAAGCTTGTGCGGTTCCCTTTTCTTGTAGGGGACGGTCGAAGCCATCGTGAGGCATTTTGGGGTAGAAACTATCGATGCAACAGCACCTTCTAATGGAGGTGCAACTAAAAAACTATTTTCGTTATAAGTTTGCAACAACCTCAGCGGCGACCTAACCTCAACATGACCTTTTCTTTCGACACTAGAGAGGGCATTATCGGAAATATCTTTTTGCTGCAACACCCCGGGACTTTGATTCTGCATTCTTTGCTTTTCTTGAAGCATGCACCCAGACCCTTTTGCAGCCAGTCTTGAACCAGAAATAGATACCTGAGAGAAGGATCTCTTACCACCTGCCACCAGCTCTTTTCTGCAACCAGTGCCATGGCGTTTTTGAATCTCTTCAATGGTCTCCCTCGGTGTATAATTCCTGGGATCAAGCATAGCACGTTTAGCACATGCTATCTGTTCCAGTAATGCATTGCGTCTCCCAAGACTATGCTGATCACCATCCTCACACTGCGAGAGTTCTTTTTCTGCTCTCTCAAGGAATTGTGCGACACTACCCACAGTACCGGGTTTGTTAACAATAGATGAAAGCTTGTGTTGAGTATTCATAAGTTGCACTATCCCGTCGTCATCCTGGCATACAGTTAAAACCGATACTGTGAAACAAGGGCCACCCAAAGGCCCACTAAACAATTGATGTGGTTCACGGTCATCCTTCTTCAGCACGCCATTAAGGTGGTGGACGGAGGAAACACCACACGTCACTAGCATCGACGAGAGGATTATATCATTTTCCGTTACCTGTTTGAGAATAATGGATGTCACGATAAACCCAAGGTCATGTACCTGGTGGAACCTAGCCAGTTCCCAGCCGTGCGCTATAAGTTTGGACAGATGACCCAGATCCAAGAGCCTTGTGTAGCCAACATTGTCAAGGGTAGTGTTTAACAGTGGAGAAAGATTGAATGTGGTCCGCATCAATCTTCCCGAGCCCGAAAGCAGATCTTGGGTCAGTCCTTGACGAACGAGTGCAACAGACATGAACAACTCGCAATTTTTTCCCATATCCCGAAACACACCTTTCATCACCTCTCGAACAGCTCTCCAGCTTACCAGTGGGGCGGATTTACTTCCAGCTAGAAACAATGCCACGTTTCTACCCGAGAGAAACTTTCGACGTAAATCCAGGAGCGTCACAGAGTACAGATTATTATTGTCCACACACTCTAAATATTCATCCACTTCAAAGAAACGAGGTTGCCCATGGATCTGACGAATTTTCAAAGTAGTTTTACCACACAATTTTATAGTTACTTGCTGATTTTCTGAATTATTCTCCTTTCTGTAATTGATCACCAACGAGCGCACTCGATTTTCCGCCCGTGCTGATTTTGATAACGGTGGCACAGACCCCTCAACCTGTTTCGTAGCAACATTGGGCGACTCTGAGAGCAATGGTGCTACTATCTGCGAGGCGGGGTCTTTCCCACCTATTTTTAGTCTCTGGTGATGGAGAGAAGCTGAGTGTGAAGAGGGCAAATATGTCGACACTGTAATGACATCTTCCACAGGTTTTGCTGACTCTTTCCCGGGAGTCTTTCCTACCCTTCTCCCTTTTTGAACTGCCTTGAGAGCAGGACGTCTATCCAAGAAAGCCTGCACCCTGACTCTTCGTGCTTCATTTTCCTCTCGTTGTTCCTCAAGTTTTCTGATCTCACTGCTGCTTGGACTCTCAGGAAGTTTTCTGAAGTTGGGAGCGTAACGGTTGTGAATTACAACCATTCTTGGGGCACGCGACCACGACTTTCCAGAAGCCTGTCTACGCGCCTGTACGATTCTTTGCTCCTGACTTCGCACATCATCGTCGTCTTTACTCGGTGTTTTTGCAACCACTTTCTCCAAACAAGGAAATAATTGTGTCTCAGTTTCTATTGATGGTGAGTTGCACCTGGATGCTGTCAGGTGTTCCATTCCCGTGATTGCACATGACACTTGCGGGAATAGTGGACACAGATCCTCCATCGAAAATGTTGTACTATCCTGAAGACTTTCAATTGAGGGGTATTCCATACTTTTCATTATGTGCTTCACGGGCAAATCCCCCTCTCGTGGCGTTCTCAACTCACCGAGCACCCTAGACCCTGACTCCAGTGTTTTTTCGAGGGATTTTGTTGTGCGTACAGTAGTGGCAGTATCTGGCCAGACGAGCGTCTGGTGCAATGAGTTTTCATCATAAACGGGGTACTCCAACTCCAGGCTTTTCCCTCTGCTGCTTGAGAGGAATGAGGTTTCCTCCTGAGAACGTGCACACCCCATTGCGACTGTGCCTCTTCCTAGGGAAGCTGCTGCTTCTCTTTGATTTGTCGATCGCGATTTTATCGGTTGATTCGAGCAAAACAGAGAAGATATTTCTCGTGTAGCGGGAATTTCCCCATTTAACAAAGCTTCCAAGTCTGCGGCAACCGTTTTGTGTGCAGTGTTGACCCTACCTACCTGCACACCGGAAAATTCATTCTCGCCCAAAAGCTGCGTAAGGAAAAAATCTGCCTCTTGTGTGTAATACCAACCACTCTCTCTTAAGAGTAGTTCCTTTTTACACCCCGATTGATGATGAGGAAATGTACCCCCAGATTGATCGAGCAATTCTCCAGGCGAATGAGAAGGCTGTTTTGCATGCACTTCGTTATCAGAGAGACTCTCATTTCTCTTGGATGAGCTCCCAGAGGGCAACACACAACACTGAGGAGATCGCGTATCGACTGCTATGGTTGCGTTCTCCCACTCCTCCAACTCATAAAAGTCTTGCGCTTTGTTCCACGCGGTGAGAGGAAGGGCACGAGGTGTCACTCGAAACCAAGGCTGCAGTCCAAATCCCAGCTGGCCGCCGTGAATAAGGGCATCAAAACCGTAGCCAAAATCCGTCTGCCCTCCTTGCTCATTCTGATAAAATCCTGAGGTAATGTTATTAGAATCATCGAATTCATTAGGCTCGTTCAGGAAATTGGAAATAACGAGTGGAGTAACCCCTTTGCTCACTACTGAAGTAGGGCAATCAACCACTAGAGAGTCCTGGTTAACACACTCAGAGTTGCCAATGTCACAAGGATTTGAAATCGGAACGCTCCCGTCCTTGACTACACTCTCGGTACTGTTGTGAGCGGCTGTGGTATATCCGCCCGGTAAGTTACCGGGCAAAAGGTCTGCATGAATATCATGGCCTTCATGTGAAGGTCTCAGAAAACCATTATGATCATCCCTGGGATGGAGTGACTCCTTCGAAGAATGATTTACATCACTATTTAAACAAAACTTTGCTGTGATGCGTGGGGTCAGAAACCCCAGATCATACATTTATTTACGGGACTAAGAACACACTTTCCGCTACTCCATAAATCCTCTGATACCACATAAGCAGAAAAACAAGAATAACAACAACAACAACAAAAAAAAGAAATAAAAGCAAAGCAAACAGCGGCTATCCGACGCATCCTTTTCTTACCGCAGTCTACTCATTCCTTGCTTACAAACTCCAAACTCCACTCTCCTGCCACTATCTATATTTTGCTTTGCTGGCCTATTGAGACGGAAAAAGACGCCAGGAGCCCCAGACACAAGCCAAAAATCAATTCAAACCACTACTATAAAAACAAAACGGCCCATACACTCTCACCCACTCCAGTCAGCGCCATCGGCAACATCAGCAGAAGCAAATGCCATGAAAGCCCAGAACCCGCACACTTGCGGCGTCGAAAGCCAAAGTGAAACGGAAGAAAACAAGAATTATGCTGTACACATGTCTCAAGAGCTCACAACTAAATATATAAAAAATGTATACAGGCCATTCTACGGAACCTCCTGACGAAATGAAGGCATCCGCAACATACAATTCACAACGCCCCCGTGTGCGCCGAGATCTTTCCCGCTTTCCCCTCGTACAACGCCATCCGCAAAGTTTCTCTCGTGTGCATCAGATGGATGCCAAGCAGCCCCTGCAACCTCCAAGTCAGCACTACCACACTGATTCCCATCACCTCCCGTCTGTCAGTAGATCTGAATGCGCGCACCCTTTCCGCAGGATATCCGCGACCCTCGCATTTGTGACGCACACGTGTCCAAGGGACATGTGAACCCCCACGCACCTGCCCACGCAACCACGTGCGAAGGGCCTCCCCCAAGCGCCACTGAACACAAGGGTACACCCCAGCTTCACATTGACGCATTCGCGACTCGTGCCGCGGAGCATGACAAACCCAGTAGAGGATACACAGCGTTGTGGCGCAGCACGTCGCACAACCAATGCGCTCGCTAAATCACAGAGCAGATGGAGACCCCAATGCGCGTGCGACCGACGCAGCCACACCACACCCCAAAAGGCATGACACCCGGTTAGGGGTTTGTCATGCATGCAAAGAGCATGCAGCGGGGAGCACCTCAAATCCACCTTCACTCACTGCGGGGTCATATCACCACGGAACTCTCTTACACGGTGAAACACACCTAGACTAACAATTCCAGCATATATATATATATATATATATATATATATATATATATAATTTTCTCTTTTTAAAAGGACGTTAAATGGAGAACGTATGTTTTGTTTGCTAAAATAGAAAATTTTTGTGTATTTATGGATAGATAAAGATGTGAGTAGGAAAAAAAAAAAAAATGGTGCTTTTAGTCATTTACGTAGGTCTTCTTTATAGGTTTCTTTTGGAAGGCTGATTAGTAAATTGGGATGTGCAGGCAGCGTTTTATCCCACATCTAGCGCGAAGCTGAAGGGTACTAGGTGGGCAAAATGTTTGTCTAGAAAATGAACGAGATACTTCTGGTATAAGTCCAAAAAAACGTTTTTTTCTTATAGTGGTTTTGAAAGTCGGATCCGCCCTATTGCGCAGTTTCTAAATTTTTAGAAATAGTGACAAATTCCTAGTAAACCATTTATTATTTTTTCTTTATACATAAGAGAAAAAAAGTGAGACCAAAAGAAAAATAAGAATTAGTTCAAAAAAAAAGTGTTTTGCGTATTTTTTTTCACCATTTTTCAGAGCACTTAAACAAAATATTTTCAATTACAATTTAAACAGAAATTACCAACTGCAAATCGAATAAATTCATGAAACCTCTTTATTCAAGGAAAAAACTCGTTCTCAGTGTCCCAGTTTCTTTATTTACCTTTTTTTTTCGCGTAGTAGAGGAAGATGGATAAGAAGAGGGGAAATGTGTCCACACCAGCCCTTTG
>JASANU010000647.1:0-16877 GCA_030849675.1 Trypanosoma platydactyli | reverse complement strand
GTGGCGCTTTACGCACTACGTGTGGTTGGGTTGTATGTTGCACAAGTATTTATGTTGCATTTTCTGTTTTTGAACGCATTTCGCCATCATCCAGAGGTTTTTCACAGTCTAACATTACCTGAGATGACGTATACGATGTATTTTTCTCTCGTCTTTCTGTGGCTAAAGTTCAGCTGTGTGTGGAAGTTTTTCCGGCTTATTGCGCTGCTGGATGGCGTTGATGTGCCAGAAGACATGCCTCGATGCTTCAATAGCGTTGTGAGCATTCAGGGATTTTGGCGTGACTGGCACGCCTCCTTCAACTTGTGGATTGTTCGCTACATGTATGTGCCGTTGGGTGGAAGTAAAAACAAGCATCTCAGCATCTTCCCTATCTTCTTCTTCATTGCCATCTGGCACGACCTGGCGCTGAACCTCCTGAAATGGGCTCTGTGTATGGCTTTAGCTCTTTTTGTGGAACTTCTGATTATGTCCGTTTGGAAATCTCAGTTTTTTTTGAAGTTTCGGAACTCCCGTTTCGATCTTCTGATCCATAGTTTTGGTGGCATGTTTTCGTTGGCTGGACTTGCCATTGCGAACCTAGTGGGTTTCGTTTCCCAAGGCTCTAGAGGTAGGGAATCGCAGACCGATGCAAATATCATCGATGGCATGTTGGCCGCCGGTCCGTTATTCTTCTTTCTTTTCTTTTTCTTTTTCTTCTGCTCAGCATCTGTGGTGGTAATATCTCGTGCTGTCGAGGCGGGTGAAACACGTAGATTGAAGCGACACTACGGTCTTATCCGCTAGGGAGCTGTGGAATCATGAAATATAAATGCTAACACGAATTATCGTAGTAACGCGAAAGAGTTGGAAAGGCATATGGGTGTTTTTACGCATATCCTAGAGGAATTTAACCGTTCTGGCAGTTGACTTGCTTTTCGGGCTTTTTTGTTTGTTAATTATTTTCAGTTGTTAACGAAGTATGGATAGAATAGAGGACGATAAAAGAATATAATTTTTGCCTTTTCGGGGGAGGGGTGGCGGTTTGAGAGCCTGCGACAGAAACGATTCCCGGTCTTGCACTTTATCTACTAGGGGATCGACGGAACATAAAAATACTTTCATTCTTTCCAACATTTAGTTCCTCAGAGGCGTGGGCTCAACAAAATGTGAGCTCAAAATGTTTTACGTGAGGAGCACAAAATCTGGACAACAACTCACTCATCCTTTTCAGCAGCGGGAATGAGCGCCGCATGCGATCTCCCAAGGGGGACGCAAGCAACACACCTGAATCCGCAGGCTTCAAACGCCACTCGTCGGGCGCCGCGCATTGGCACTCGCAACGCCGCGGTCATGAACATGATGAAAAAGGGGAATGCGAGCCGCATGAGATGACGTGGTTTCGAGAGTGGGACAAAGCGGATGGGCATTTCGAGGGGCGAGGCCATCGATTGGATGGGCTTGGCGAAGGGGTGCGGGGAAGGCGGGCTGACGGCGCTTTTGGTGGCTCCCCCTTCGCCGGTGCCAAAATATTATGGACAACAATAGTCCTTTCGGACTCTCATGAAGTTTTCAATTTCATTCTGACCTCATAAATGCAAACACCCGGCGCCAACACGCAGTTTTCCCTCTTCTAAACGGAGGTGGGAAGCGCAAGGCATAGACCATTCCCCGGGGTGAAGAAGAAAAATAAGAGACTTTAGGATAAATGCGGGATATTGGCCGTTATTTTTCTTCTTTTTTTTTCTCTCACCTTACTGTTTGCCTTTGGTGGTGTGAACTACTTCTTTCCTGTTGTTGTCGTTGCTGTTGGAGAAGGGTTGTGCTCATTTGTGTGTGTGCGTTTTATTTTCAGTGCTTTGAATTGTCTTCGACTTGACGGTTCTGCGAGTTTCCATGAGGTGATTCTCCTGCAATGCGGTTGGAATAATAAATTAATAAAAAAAGGGGGGGCGAAGAGACGGTATTAGTTATATTCCACAAATTACATAGTAGTCTTTATAGATGGAGAGAAGTAAGCCGCCTTATGCATTGGTGGCTAGATCAACTCCAAAACCTAATGACGGCACTCCGATGGCCCTTCCGGCTGAGCATACGGACAATGCTCTATTTGAGCTTTTTTTTTCACTTTGCACACTGCTGCTAGCTATATTGTATTTTGGGTTATACGACATTGGTATAGTGTCGTATGAAAATTATTATTCATTTGAATCTAATATCAGTCCTCCGTGGCCGCCCTTTAGCTGGTTTGGTTCGAAAGGCATGGACGTGACAGACATACAGTGGTACAACTTTGTCAGGGTAATTCCGATCATTTTTCCCTTTTTTACTGTATTCATTTGCGCATCTCGGTGGGTGCGTAAACGCAGCAGTGACTCCAAGGACGTAACACTGTTGCATGTGCTGCATATCATTGGTGGAATGATGATTGGCTTTGGTGTTAGTGGTCCGGGATTTCTTTTCAGCCTTTTTCTGTTTCTCGGAAATTACTTCACTCTGGTGAAACTGCATAACAAAGTTTCGTCCAGGGTTTTTGTGGCATTGGTGTGGGGCTCACATGTGGCCATCCTCTTTAGCAACGCCTACTTTGATGGGTATGGGTTTCGCTGGCTTGGGTTTGAGTTTTTGGACACTTTTTGGAATCCAATGATACGGTGGACAGTTCATTACAATATGAGTGTGCTGCGCATGATCGCATTCAACATGGATATGCACGAGGCCACTTTGGGAAATTCAGAACAACGTGACATACTTCAGCAGAAGCATAGTACCATGTGCATTAAATGCGCATTGATTCGTGGACGTCAGGCGCGAGGTAAGAAATCGTTTTTTCTCTCCGGGGCTGATAAAGACAGTACGTGGTGCTATAAATACCGCACGGAGCTCCCGCGGTCCATGCACGAGTACAATTTGCTGGGTTACTTTGGATACCTTCTTTACCCACCGCTTTTTATTGCTGGTCCCGTGTCATCGTTCAATGCGTATGCGTCACATTTGCACGAACCAATTTTATCTATTCATAACGAAGACTTGGTGCCATATGGTCTACGTACACTCTTGAATATTCTCTTGTTGATCATGTTGATGCACTACGAATACGTTACTGCTATTCTGTTTTGCAGACCAGTTTTTTTATCCATTTCATTTCCCAGGAGAGCAGTCGTATTATATCTAGTTCTCGCCTTTCTGTGGCTAAAGTTCAGCTGTGTGTGGAAGTTTTTCCGGCTTATTGCGCTGCTGGATGGCGTTGATGTGCCAGAAGACATGCCTCGATGCTTCAATAGCGTTGTGAGCATTCAGGGATTTTGGCGTGACTGGCACGCCTCCTTCAACTTGTGGATTGTTCGCTACATGTATGTGCCGTTGGGTGGAAGTAAAAACAAGCATCTCAGCATCTTCCCTATCTTCTTCTTCATTGCCATCTGGCACGACATTGAGTTTCGTCTCATCGCTTGGGCTGCTTTTGTGTGTGTGTGTTTTCTTTTTGAGCTCTTTGTTACGAATGTTATCTTTCATCCCGGATCGCGTTTATCCCTCATGATGGCGCGACACCCATTGTTATATCGGTATCTGCGCATTCTTGGTGCAGCCATCGTAATGCTTGAACTTCTGAGTTTGAACCTGGTGGGTTTCAGCATTGGTGTTGATGGAGCGTGGTTCAACCTGGTTGGTTTGTGGACGGATTCATATCTATGCTTTTGCATTATTACGCCGATTTACTTTTACTGTGCTGCTGTCATCTCCGTTTATGTGAGAGATTATGAGTCGATGAAACTGGAGCTACCTTGTTTGATGGTCGACCCATCTGCCGGTAGGACCTCGCAGGGGGTGGTGAAAGCGCCAGCAGGCGTACAAACGCCATCTCTAGCTGCAGTGATCTAGGTTCCGGTGGACACACGATGATACACCAAATCAACGACGCACGCACATGCTCCTGGTGACCGGTGGGCTCCAAAGGTAAGCACAAAGAGCCCTCTCTCTCTCTGTGTGTGTGTGTGTGTGCGTATGAAGTATTTTCGGCCGCAAAAAACTATCCCTCTTTGCTTTTTGTCTCTCTTTGAAAAAAAGGGAGTGGACAATTTGAGCAAAGAGGTGGTGTTGACAGCATCCTTTGGGCTACCCCCCACATAAAGTGGTTCGAAATGAGTTTTGCTGATCTTTTGAAAATTTTTTTTTCGCGACAGAATGAGCAATAAGAAAAAATAATTATTGCAGGTATGACGTCCGTTTATTAGAGTGGCCCAAAGGATGAACAAGGCTTGACCCTTCGTGTCACAAGCTCCTTCAAGGAAAAGTGGAGGAAATCGTGCAAATCTCGGTGAACTGTTGTTCACGTGCCTTAAAGGCTTGTAATGGTGTAGGGAGGGGGTATTTTTACAGTGATATTGGGCGTGGAGCGGTTCAAAAGTATGATTTGCCTTCGTTTCATGTTACGCCCGTCTGGAGGTGACTTGTTGTTATTGTTTCTTCTCTCAGGTGGGAGGGGGATTGTGCAGCATTTGTGTGCCTAATTTTTGTTTTGTTCTCTTGAATTTAGGGTGTGTGCATTAGGCAATGAATTCGGAACGGTGGCGGAACATCTGGGTTGAATACCAGCTGATGGACTGCTCAGCTGTCTTGATCCTCTTATTTCTCTCATCCCTCGTTGGGTTTTTTTCTGAGCCGTACTGTCGTCCCTTCAGCTGGGATGATAAAACCATCAACTACCCTTATGTCACGAATGTGACCTTCCCTTTGTGGTCACTTCTACTGCTAGTGGTTCTTGTGATACTCTTTTACGCTGTAACCATGATCGTTCTGGGGGGATCGGCCTGGGATTGGATAAGGACCCAGATATTCGCATTAGTCATGCAAAACACAGTTGTTAGTCTGTTGAAATTATATGCAGGTCGTCCCCGCCCAGACTATTTGAGTCGGCTGCAATATTTTGGATTTGACAAAAACAGTCATCTGCACGAAAGCGACATCAGCGAGTATTATTGCAGACTTGGGGAGAAGTACCCAGAACTGCGCGAGGGGCGTCTTTCGTTTCCATCTGGTCACAGTTCGACCGCATTCGCACTGTTTGTTTTGGTTTCTATTTTTCTCGTTGTGCATACTCGGCCGCTATCGCATGAAGGTAGCTTTCTGAGGTTGATGCTCTGCTTGTCTCCACTTTGTATCGCCTTCTTTTGTGCCCTGAGCCGAACCCGGAACTATTGGCATAACTTTGACGATGTTGTTGCTGGTGCCATTATTGGTAGTGTCGCTGCATTTCTCTCCTTTCACACTACGTTTCGCATAACGAGCGGCGGCATTTGTGTTTCAAGAAGCCCGGAGACATCGGGCGAAGGAGAGCATAGGGGAGTGGTAGAGAACCCCAACCCAGTAGTGGTTCACGTTTCGTAGAACTCACCCTTGTACTAAAATAGCAATGAGGCAGTAACACACGGCAGAAAAAATTGTTTCACAAAACAATTGTATGGCGGGAAAGTTGAAAGAAAAAAAAATTTTTTTTGCTGTGAGATGCAAGTGAAGTTATGTTTGGATTGGATGTCGGTTGTTGTTTTTTTTTCCAGTCTCCCTTGCCTCTTTTTTTTTTAAAGAAAGAAAGAAAGAAAGGCAATCATCTTCGATCCAAATCTGAAGAAATTTTGCGATTGTGTGCAAGCGTTGTTTTTTTTTTTCTCGGTTTGCTTGTATGTCTCTATGGATATGTATGTAAGTGTGTGCCCTGCCTACTCTTTTTGTTTTTGCTGCTGAACGCCGAAAGATTTACATGTACACAAGAGTAGAGAAGAATAAAATGAAAGAAAAAGTAGAAGAGTGGAATCGAGATATGAGCATCCGGTTTCCCCTCTTCATTGGGGGCATGCCAGTTTTTTTTTTCCTCCTCCATGGAAAGTCGGTTGCTCTTCCCGGGCCATGTGAAAGCGCTTGCTTGGTTCTCATGTTTTTGGCAATGTTCATCAGACAGGGAACATTAATGCACTGTGGCGTCTGGGGTGTGTTGTTGGTCTTGCTTTTGGCAGTTGGTGTAGTTGCAGACAATTCCACTTCAGCTGAGGGCTCAGACGTTGGTAGTGCAAAGTCCATGAGCCTGATCGGTGTTCTGGCGTTGGGGGTCTCGCTGGGGATTGTGCTCTATGCGTGTTTGGTGACGCTCTTCTTCTTCTTTGCCACACGCAAGTATCCGAAGGGGTAAAAAGGGGAAACGGAGTGTCTACTGTGGGATTTCTTTTTTTTTCGTTTTGTATTTTTTTTTTTGTTTTCAGCTTATGAGTTTGTTAGATTTTTTTCTCATTTACAGCAACCCTTCCTTTTTCGTATGCTTTTATTGCTACTCTTATTTCCTGATTGTTATTATTATTATTTTGTCTGCTTTTGCGTACGATTACAGCCGGAGCCGCAGCTGCGGTACCTTTTCTTCGGCCATTGTTTTTTTTTTGTTTTTCTTCTTTGTTATTTGGTGTTGTTCGTTTCGTTCATTCTCTCTGCCGCTCGCCCAGCCGCGCTGCATCTGCCTTCAAACATTCTCAATTGGGCGTTCTCCTTCGTTTTTTGCACCCTTTCTTTCATGTGACTAATTTTTTTTTAACCTTCATGTTGGTTTCTGTATGGCGTGGACCTTTCGGGTAATATTAATAAAAACAGAAGAAGGCAACAGGAAGGTATAAATAGAGAAGCTGTCCGTGTGTGCGCACACATACACTGTCCATCACCTGACCTGTATGTTTGGTCGACGCGTATTCGCCAGCGCTGGTGTCCCGCGCCGTGTGTGGACTTCCCTCCACATCCAGAGCGATCGCCAAGCCCAGCGCATCCTCCCCTCCCTTGCACCACTTCCACTCGCGGTGGGTCGCCAATCAACCGGTGCTGTTTTGGGGGTGAGCGCGTGGAAAGTGGGGTCTGCGTTGGAACCCTTGCGAGGGGATGATATGCCACTTCTCTCCGAAGTTTCGGCCGCTTGGTATCGTAGTTGCATGTCCTCTTGCACGGTTTCCTTATGCATGCCTTTGAGGACTATAGTGTGGACACTAGACAGTAAAGTGCAACATGCATTTTTTTTGTTTGCTTCATCCCATGAAAAGGCCTTGTGAAGGAAGATTTTTTTTTTTTGCGAAGAGGAAGGCGTTGGATGGACAGCACGTCATTCTGTCACAGAGAAAACTATTTATTCACAACTAGCATGAACTAATGCGGGAGAATGAACTGTAATGGGAGATCAAAATAGGATGGTATGATAAGAGGGCCAGACAGAATATGGAGTATATTTACTCGCTTGGTTATTGGAAAGTAAGCAACAAGACTGGATAGAGGCGTGAGGTTAATGAAATGGCACAATGAAAAAACAACAAGCCGAAAGATGGTTTGCTGCAGGCAGAAGGCTCATCGCTTTCCAAAGTAATCTCTTGTCCCCCACTCCACGTGGACAAGGAAGGTTTTAGGTGAATTGGTGTGTGTGTGTGTGTGTGTGTGTGTGTGTGTGCATATTGCATGAGGGCAGTGAGGTCATATATGATAGAAAAATGTTGGTTGGATTTTCTCTTTCCATTTTCAAAGCGGCAGCTCTCTTTTTATGCATTTGTAATTCGGTGTTCGTGTGTGTGTGTGTGTGTGTGAGAGTAGGGCAAAGGGGAAGGAGTAAAAAGCGAAGGGGGGAAACGCGCAAAATGAGGCTCATGACACTGTGTTTTTTCCCATCTCCTATTGTTTTCTTCTCTTGCTGGTCTACTGTATGTGTGAGTAGGGGCCAAAGGACACGGGAAATCATTGGGTGGGGAAGCGTGGGTCCGTTATCAATTCTGAACCGCGGCCTCGAGCAAGGGAATCCAGCACAGATACACACACACACTATATATATATACATATATATATATATATATAGGGAGAGAGAGAGAGAGGGGGGGGAAAAGGGGTGAGGAAGTGGTGTGAATAGAAACACAACCCTTTGTGTATTGCAAACAGCGTCATGCTCTTCATGCCTGAGATTTCATCACCCGGTGATGGCAGAACAGCAGTGGGAGTGGACGAGCTTGCGAACACTGGTAGCAAGCTTACACAGTTGCATAACTTTTTTGAGCACCACTCCTTTGACACAGTTGGCCCATACTCTGACTTGTTTTCGGTACTCCTCTGTTGCTGCAAGCATCTTGTTGACACGGGTTTGCATCATCATGCTGTCCTATCATCACAAAGGCAGGAGATCGCCCATCTCTCCTCCGGGGAAGCTTTGCTCAACTCGACGGCACGCTGTCAGGAAAGTGTCCGTAATCTGGAGTCAGTGTCTGCGGAAACTCAATTTGAGGTATGGAACAAAGAGGGCCTTCCGCTTTTGGAAGCCGAAGTGAAATCCAGTAGAGTTGATCTGGATGTCGTATCGAAGCGGTTGGACGACGCTGATGAGCGTCTACAATCCACCGAAACTGTTGTAAGTAATTTTCAGTCTCGCCAAAAAGAATACGAGGAAGAACACGGGAAGTTGCAATTGAGGCAGAAAAGTGTAGAGGACCATATTAATCAGTTAGAGGAAGATATAGTCAAGTTAAAGCGTGGAATTTCAGCCCACGCAGAGTATATTGGTCGAGAAGTTGCCACAATAAAAAATGGCGCTTCCCTCCCCTCCTCTCTAACCGAGGAGTTAGTTTCCGAGCTTAAGCTGTACACTGACAAGAAGCTGGATGCCCTGAAAGATGAGCTTTGTATTGCCCTGGAAGAGGCTGCCTCGGTAAATGATGTAGCTCACACGAGGAGCTCCCCTAGTCACTCACCAGGTTGTTACACCGACCGTGATAGTGCGACCATTGGAAATGGGCTTTCCGGCAGTAATAGTGGAGCTGATGGTAATGCTGCAAAGCGTGAAAAATTATCTTTTCATCTACAGCAGATAGTGTCGCGGTCGTTGAGGGCCATGCATGCGCATATTGACGAGGTGGAGAGCCGTCTGGAAGTTATGGAAATATATGCACCGCATCAATCTGCTATGGCTGCCCGCCCTCCGCTCCTAGGTGTTGAACTGCGTGATGAAAAGAACCTTGGGGTTCGTGTCGACAAGGTGTTTCGTGGTTTTCCAGGGGAATCAAGTGGTATGATGCCAGGTGATATTGTAATTGCAGTGAATAATCGGGAAGTTCTAACTCGGGCCGAGATGTATGCTGTGATGACGGAGCTAATAAGAGAGAATCAATCAAGACGTCGTCTCTTGATGCAGCTGTTTTTTGAAGAACATACTACCGGTCAAAGGAAGATGTGTGGCATGGTAGAAAATAAGAGTGACCATCGCGACGTCCTAGAGAGTCATAGTGTATGTGGAGCAAATTTTGACTACAACAAGTCTTTGAAGTTGCCACAGCTGGAGCTGAAGTTTCATCTGAAACGTGGGGGATTGCTGTGTGAAGCAAGGATCACTGTTGATGATGGTCTCGTATCAAGCTAGAGGTACATTGTGTGGAGAGCAGCAATGAGAAGGGGAAGGGAGGAGAGAGGGAGTGTGAGGCGGGAACGGTGTCCATCTCTTTCTCTTATATAAACAAAGATACCCTTTCTGTACACTATGTCTTCTTCTGTGTTACTCCTTTGTTTCTTGACTTATTGGTCTATCATGTGTGCATTCTTGTCTGTTTGTGTGTTTTCTAGTCTTTCCTCGTTTTGTTTTTAATAACGAGGGTTACTAAAAACATCTTTTCTGCATTTCTTTCTGATATATGTGGTTTTCGTTTCTCCTCTCTCTGTGTCTCTGTTTCTCTCTGTATGTGTGTACGTGGGACAAAAGGGAACTAGAAAAAATGCGACGACGACTGGGTCTGCTTCTCTCGGCGCTGGGGAAGCAGCCTGTCAGGAGTCATGCTCACAGCCACGGGGATGGGGGATGGTGCGGAGCCCATCATCACAATCATTCCCATACTCACCAGGTGCTGGATGATGCAACGAAGGAACGATACCTGCGGCAGTGTCAACTTGTCACTGTCGTAGGTGGAACTACCAACATCATCTTCTGCTCGCTGAAGATTTGGTTTGGCTCGAGTGGTGGGTCTGTAGCACTCATTGCTGATGGTTTTCATGCCCTTGTTGATCTCCTTGCAGATGTAATCTCCTACGCCTCCCTTACCCTCTCAATGAAACGCCTACCACGGTGCAGATTCCCGTTCGGCATTGGCCGCATTGAGACCGCAGGTGCCGTCGTTATCTCCCTAATCTTGCTACTAGGTGGTTTGACGCTTCTCTTTCAGTCCTTACGAGAGTGTTGGTGGGAGGCGTTTCACCGCATCAATCATCATCATCATGACCCTGCTCTCTCTAGCGATCATAGTCCCGAATGTCAACAGCAACACCACCATCACCATCAAGCCAGCAACACTGGACATGACGACCACCATGGTCATTCCCATTTTCAGGTGACAAAGATGGACAATTCGGGTCATGTAACAGTCTTGTGGGCAATGGTGTTGGTGTCAGTCTTCTCCATCATTGGGAAAGAACTTCTTTACCGCTGGACAAAACGTGTTGGGGAGCAAGCGGGGTCGCGTGTTGTTGTGGCGAATGCATATCATCACCGAGCTGACGCGTGGTCTGGTGCAGTTGCGCTTGTGGGTGTCGCAGGGCATTGTGTGGGCATGCCAGGAATCGATGGTTTGGCAGGTCTGTGTGTTTCGTGTAGCATTTGCCGTATGGGCTTCAGAGTGGTGCGCAGTAGTCTCTTGGAGTTTTTTGATTTCCAGTGCGCCAACGAGGTGTCTACTGTGAGGCGGGTACTGCAGCAGCAGTGCTCTAAGGTGCCTCTTGTCAACATATTTCTTATTCGTCATGGTCACTCCTACACACTTCACGTCACTCTGCTCGTAGGGGCACATACAACAGCGGTGGAGTTGGCTTCCATTACGAAGGAGCTCACTGCTCTCACCAAGAAGGAAGTTTCGGTCACCGAAACGTACACAACACTCTTCGTATGTGACAAAGAGAAAGAGGCATCGATACAGGACGCAGTTCGAGTTGTGGTGGAGTTTCATGGACTACATCCCATTACTTGCGATTGGGGGGCAAAGCAGCTCCTCATTCATCACCCGATGCACAATGAGTGCATGGATGATATACGAACTGTCGCAGCTGTTTTTGAATTTCAGATTGTAGTAGTTGACAATGCGTAAATCGGCTGGAACGAAGAGAACCGGTTCTTCGTGCCCAATTCAAATTGCTCTTTCTCCCACCACCAAAAAAAAAAATAAATAAATAAATAAAACTATTTTCACACGTGCACGGCGCACATACATGTCTTTTTTTCTTTCGTATGCGTTTGGAGTCAATGATAATCTGGGTGTACAACATTAAAGGTTCTTCAACTCCTCTTCACTGCAAGCGTATTCTTCTTTGTGTTGGTTTGATCTGCAGCATGTGTCGATGGCATAGATAATAACATGTCAAATCGCCGTTTTCCTTTTGTAATAGGCTTATTCGCCATCTTTCTCTCTCTCTCCCTCTATTTTTTCATGTATGTTTGTGTGTGTGTGTGTGTGTGCGTGCGTGCGTGTATTTTTTTTTTTTTGCGTCTTTCTGAATTCCTCCAGGAGCGTTCGAAGAATAAGAAGGGGGAAAAAACAATATTGCGGCATAGACGTGTGTGTGGAGAACCCTCATTTGTCAGAATCAAAGAACGACGATGGATGATGATTTCGATGACTTTGGCGGTGATTTCGACGTGGACGAGAACGACCTCTTCCTAGAGGAAGATGGAAATATGGGTGGCGGTGGAGTGGAAATAGACTGTGCTCAGTTTACATCTCGGGGTCCTGTGCAGCCTTCAGATGGGATATTGTTTGCCGATGGTGACACCTCTGCTATAGCAGCATCCACTGGTAGCCATGGCCCATGTGATGCTGTGCCTGCGCCAAAGATTCAAGACCTGTTTCCCAAGGCTGACCCAGACACCGTACCGATCATTGTTGGTATCATCGCGCAAGGGAAAATTGGGGAAGGAATTGATATTCGCGCACTGAGCTGCGCGACACGGAATGTTGAATTCATTCCTCGTCGTCAATCCCCCGCAGCTACGATGAGGTTGCACGCGCCCAGTGCGGTTGTGGTGGTGCGGACGTCTGGACATATGACTATCATTGGTGCTTCTAGCATTAGCGAGGCGAGACAGGCCACTGAGCTTGCTGCGCGCATCATTCGTAAAGCTCTTGGACTAACATTTTGCACAGTTCAACACCGAGTGCGCTCTCTGATGGCTCGGTTCAATGTAGGTCATCCCATTCGTCTTGAAGATTTGGCACAGCATGAGGGCGTCTTTTGCAGTTACGAACCCGACAGGTTCAGTGGATGCATCATTCGTCTATCTGGCAACTCACATGATAATAGATGGCAAGTAAGCTGCACTGTGTTTGTCACAGGGAAGGTGAGTATGGTTGGCGCCAGAAGCCAGGAGGAGCTGCGCGACGCTTTCTATACTCTGCTCCCAATCCTGGCGCCATACGCAAAGAAGTAACAGTATATGGAACACAAGCAAGGCTGTGTGTTAATTCCCCGCCCCCGATCCTCCGTATGTCGGTCATATTCCTCTCTATTGAGACGAAACGGAAGGCCAAAAATTTTACACCACTACCAGCAGCAGCAGTGGTTAAAGTAAAAAAAAAGGGGGGGTGGGATCATGCACACGACGGGAAAATGAACGAAAGAAGAAAGAGGAGATGTTCTTGTCCGCATCTTCCTCTGAGCCCAAACCGAGTCTTTCAAGTTGGTTAACCATAATGAAAAATGGGTCGAAGAAAAGCTAATTTTTTTTTCTCAAGTTGTGTGAATCAGTAATACTGAATGGTTAAATACAATAACTGCTCTCACATTCTTATTCACAATCATCAACGGAAAGAAGAAAGGGGACAGTGGAAAATTAAAAGGTAAAAATAAGTGAACGCATACATAACCAAGAACAACAGCATGTCATCCTGGGAGGAAGTAGTGCAAAGTGCTGATAGGGCCTTTGAGAATCAGAACATCAAGGAATGTCATGAGATCCTCAAGAAGGCTGATGAGAATGGAATCCATCACCCACAGCTGTCGTGGCGGTATGCAAGGTCATTCCATGGGATGGCTGAAGAGACAACGGAAAAGAAAATACGTGAAAAATATTTGGTGGATGGACTTCAGTGGGCCAGAAAGGCGTTGGAAAAGGACCCAGAGAGCTACTCCACTCATATGTGGGTCGGAATTCTTCTTGGAGCGCGGAACGAGTTCATCAGTTCAAAGGAGAAGGTAGCCAATGCCTACATTATTCGTGACCACTTTTTGAAGTCACTAGAACTTAATGGTAATAATGCTACAGCGCTGCATTGCATGGGGATGTGGTGCTGGAATGTTTTGCAAATCAGTTGGGTGGAACGAAAAGCAGCGACTCTACTCTTTGGTACACCACCCACTTCTACTTACGAGGAATGTCTGAAATTTCTTATCGCTGCGGATTCGACAGAGCCCTCTATCCGGAATTGTATTGCCATTGGAAATGTGCACATGCAGCAATCGAATAAGAAGGAAGCAAAGGTGTGGTACCAAAAGGCAATGGAACTCCCAGCAGGTACACAAGTCCATATTCGGCATCAAGCTGAGGCCCAGAAAAAGTTGGCGTTGTGTTGAGGCTGATCAAAACGGTTAAACGTTCTTTTTTTTTTAGTTGCATGCAGGGAATTTTTTTTGGGGGGAGAATGGTGTGTTTTTTTCTTTCTCAAGATCTGAATTGGAGGAGGGAATCACGCATGAGCAACCCAAATGGGTGTAACAAATCCTTTGCGCGTACATTTTTTTTTGGATTTCTTATGTCTGTGAAAGGAGTGCGTTGGATCTGGGGTGCAGCGCTATTCCCATCGTTTTCCTCGTCTTTAGTTTTTTTGACAGCCTGCGACGGGAATGGTCAAAAAAATTTTCTTCTTGGTCTGTAGAGGGCGAAGATCCCCGTCCCTTTTTTTTCTTCATTTTTTTTTTGTTTCTTCAGCATATCCACGAGGAAAACACACACACATACAGGAACTGTTTTATGTGCATTTTATCCAAACATATTTTTTCTCGTCACTTTCCTTGGTTCTCTGCGTGAGCACCGCTGGGATTGCAGCAATAGGCACCAATGGACCAGCCGCAGTGGCCACGTAATATCCCGGTGAGGAAATATGTTTATACACACACACAACCGCAGTGGTCGGATGCAACTCCTGTGGCGTTTAGGTGCCCCTTAGAACCGACCCGCACTTGTGCTTCTTGTGGGAAGGAAAAGAAACTCTGTACGTGTCGCACCTGTTTCTGTTGTCAAGACGACCTCGGTCTTCGGAGTGTGAGGAAACATCACTGCAGGAAGTGCTGGCATGCTGTGTGTTCAAGTTGTTGGAAAAGGGAGCGATTTATACACATGTTGGGCCAGCCTGCAAAAGTATGTGATACCTGCGCTGTGCCACGTGGAATATCATTTCTCTCTGTTAGAAATGGGCCTACCCTCCTGTGGGGTCTCTACATCCTCCAGAGGGCAGTGGAAATGCCAATGGTGTGCATCACCCCAACTTGTAAAGCACTTTCTTACCGAACAGCATGTCGCAGCTGTGGCCTTCCTACGGTCACAACTCAACTGCATCATGAGCGCCAGATTCGTCTGAGTGCCCGCTGTGTATCAAGAGCAGCAGATTTGGTGAGATATCTGGAGTCTGAGGAGAACCTGGCGCGTACAGCTGCTGTCAATAGTTACACAGTAAAGGATGTAGAGAATTTATTCGGATTGTGCTTTTCACGGTTCAGGGAGCCCCCTGCTCTTCATGGTATCACGTCCACAATGGAGACGCAGGACATCCTTCTATCTATGCTATCTGCAATGGTGGCCTACGAGTACGCTGTGGCACCGAGTCTCACACTGGCGCTTTCTGACGTATCTTACTCTCGTCTGCTGAAACTGAACTGCTCCACTTCACGTTACTCCATATTTGAGGCTCCTGGTAAAGTGAAGTACGTTTCGTTTCCGGGGACACATAACTTCCGTACTTTTGCTGTTGATTTGCGTTGCGGTCGAGTCAAGCGTGAAAAGTGGTCCTGTCTTGTTGATGGTATCGTGAATAGTTCTGTCTCTAATGGTAGTGGCGGACACACCTCCGTCTGTGGTGGTGTACGAAAGAAGTGGGAGTATCTTATTCACAAGGGCTTTGCCTGCGAGGTCGAAGAGATCTTTTTTTATGTGGAGCACCTTCTTCATGACGTCTTGAACCATGGGTACCGTCTTGTGTTTTCTGGACATTCCTTGGGTGGAGCTGTTGCCAAGCTTATTACCCTTCACATGCTGGAAGCACACCCGGAGTTGAAAGAGAAGCTGACTTGTGTCACGTTTGGTGCGCCGCTGGTGGGAAACTATCAACTAGCAGAATGGGTTGAGCGTTGTGGGTGGCGTTCTCGCTTTCACAACTTTATCTACCGCTCCGACATTATTCCTCGCCTATTGTGTGCGGATCAGCTGACACGGGATTATGTGGAACAGTTCTTTGACCGTCTCACGACGGTGCATACCTCTCTTTATCGGTGGCTCACAACAAGTGCTAGTGTCACTGAAGGGCAGCAGGAAATACTTGCGCGTGTTGATACTAAGATAAGGGAAGGAAAAGCCCTTCTCGAGGATGAAAACACATCATTTCCCACAGGTGGCCGCCTTTCTCACCGCATGTACGCGTGCTTTGGGTGGTATCATTTTCTCAGCTACAGTAACGTTGATTATTTTTCAACCGATGATTCCGAGGTGGCGTTTCACTGGCTCAAACAAGGTTGTGGTGGTGAGAAAAGAATAGGAGACCACTCTATTGCAAATTACAACAGGGCGCTCACACTTTGCCTATACACCCACTAACAAATCCAGGTGTAACTTCTACCTACTCATCCTCAATCTGCTTTTATGCAATTATATATATATATATATATATATATATATTTCTCTACATTTTATCATTTTGGGGGGCTCACATACGTGAATTGCAACATGCTGCACTTCTGTCCATTTGAACAACAAACTTCCTTCTCCCTCCACAATGTTTTTTTTTTCTTTTCACTGAAGATCAAAAAACACACTCGCTAATGTTAGCTTGCCGTGTAATCCTTATGTGTGCACTCTGCTTGTGCTGGCTCAGTGGGTATCTGGAGACCTATGGAAAAGCAAGTGGAAGGTACACACCGACCTTCAGCTTCAGCGAATCCACATGCCAAGACTGCCAGTGAATCCCTAAACCAGTCAATTTCACTTGTTAATGCAGGTAATAATGCAGAGGGGGCCGCTTCATGGAGCGTAATACAAGTGCCCGAGAAACTTTCGGGTCAATCATCTTCCTCACTCACCTACTGGCCTCAAAGGAGTTCTACTACATTCTACTACAACAAGAACGAAAAAAAAAAAAGGAAGAGGTCACTGTGGTGACAGGAAATGAAGTAAAAAACGACAGCCGCAATGACGGAGGCTCCGGGGACGATAACAAGGAAGAGGGTAACGGAGACGGCTTTGGAAAACACCATATCTACTTACCGAAAAGCCAAAACGGTGAGTAGAACTGGCGTACCGTGGGTCAGTGGTGGGGGTGGAAGGAAGCGGCGCCCCCATGTCTAGGCGTTTTGCGTTGTTGCTGTATGCCCTCATCCCTGTGTTCATTTGAGGGGTTTGTGCTACACAACGCATTCTCCTCGACAACTGTTTTCTGCAGTCAATCCCGCTTGGCCGGGCAGCGTTATTTTGTTGATGTCAATTTGTTTCTTTAAGAGCTTATGAAAAATAAATCAAGCAATCCCAATCTTAAAATGGGAGCTGGATATAATGGACGGGACGCCCCGCTCGAACAGAACCGTTCGGCCATGAGATTGGCGTGGCCATGGGATTGGCGTGGCCATGGGATTGGCGTGGCTAACCGCCAGTCGTTGGGGAGAAA
>JASANU010000646.1:0-16798 GCA_030849675.1 Trypanosoma platydactyli | reverse complement strand
CGCCGCCCGCCCCCCCCGCCCCGTCGCGGGGGGGTGGGGGGTGTGGTGGGGGGGGGGGGGGGCTCATTCTAGAATTCCTTTTTTTTTCTTTACACCATTTCCCTTTTCTCCTTTAGGTGGCAAACTCCTTTACTCCCGTCTAATTACCGCCACACGCAGATGGGGAATAATACTCTCAGCACCCAACGAGTGTTTGTATATACCACCGGCGAACACTTCCGTTGCATCTTTCCCGACATACATGTCTAGCAGCTTCTTTCCCCCGGGATGCGCCTCGTACCACACAATCTTTTGCCCCGAATGCGTGTAGCCGGAGCCAGTGGGAACAGATTTCAACAAGTCGATCACGTTGTCACCAATGACCATAAGCTTTCGGCCCTGCTGCACAAGACTCGAAACATCTTCCCACGTATACTCCTCGGTCGCTGGGAGTTCAAGTTCCTTCAGCCGCTTCTCGAGTGCTGCAATCTCCTCAAGAACCCTTTTATGACGCAGCTGCTTCATGTTTCGCTCGATCACATCATTTGGGGTGCGCACGAGGCCTCTGGCGAGTTTCAAATATTCACACAAACGAATGGTCCATTTCGTCGGATCAAAATGATACCACTTGATACCGTTTCGGTAATCCTGAGCAAACTCATGGTGAAAGTTGTGGTAACCCTCCCCAAATGTCAAAAGCGCACAGATAACGGAATCATGAGATGAATGGCGGTCTGAAAAGTTTTGTACAGCGCCAAGGAAGTCCGTGTGAGCAAGGCTGTTGATGAAGAAGGTGCAATGATGCACAAAGACAATCTTTGCAATCGCAGCATAGAAGTAACCGCCAAGCCAGTCATCCCAGCCAAGGCCACATATCAACGTAGGAAGAATAATACCGGAGAGCATGGCCATTTTAAAGAAATGACGGTGTTGAAACTGAATGATATTGTTATACTTGAAGTCACTGACATCAACCTTTCCGAGGAGTGCATAATTCTGCTTCATAATCATCCATCCCATGTGCGTGTAGAAGAAACCGCGGTTCGGATCGTAAGGATCCTTTGGTGTATCAACATAACGGTGGTGGATGCGGTGGTTCCGGGCCCACCACTTGATTGAACCCTCAAAGGCTCCCGCACCAGCAAACGCACAAATCCATTGAAGTATCGGATGTCCTGTGAAACTCCGGTGGGAGAAGAGTCGGTGATATCCAACTGTGATGCCCATCATGCCGTTGAAGATATAGAAGAAGAGACCTACAATAAAAGTTTTTTGCTGCACAGGAATACCGGAGATGAAGGCTGTGATGGTCATAAGTGGGGGGAGAACCAAAACAGCAACAGCCACCCAGTTGATCTTGTAGTTTCCCTTACTCCACTGGGGGGGTTCGCACGCCATCTTCTCGTTCATGAGCGGGTCTCGCTGCTCCACCTGCTTCACAGTATCCATTGCTGTATTGTGATTCAACCCTTCTTTATCACTACCCTTTGTTGTTGTTGTTGTTTTTTTAATCTCTTCTTTCACTACCCCCTCGGGTTTTTTTTTCCCTTTTCTGGGGACTAACTTGTCAAAAGATGCATGTGTGAATAAACGAAGAATCATCATCAGCACACAGAAAAGGCAGTGAAAGAATTGTTCTCTGCAGATAGACCACTAAAGATATCTGTGCACTTGCTCATGAATTGACTTATTTTTTTCCTTCTCAAAACCCATCAGAAACAGGAGTTAGTCGCTTTAATGAACCCAAATAAGAACTTTTTTATCTTTGGAGCCGGTGGCCACACGCTGACCGTCAGGACTCCAATCGGTGGAAAAGATTTCGTCGCTGTGACCCGAAAGATCTTCGACCAGCTCGCGTGAAGACACAGACCACAACTTCAAAGTAGAGTCTCTGCTTCCTGAAACAAGAAGACGAGAATCCAAACTCCAGCTCACATGATAGACAGGAGCCACATGGCCTCTGAATGTCGTGATAAACTTTCCATCCGAGGCACTCCACAGTTTGACGCTCTTGTCGGCTGAGCACGAGGCAATCATAGTTCCGTCAGGACTAAACTGAATGTGGAAAATGGCTCCCTGGTGGCCCGTCATCCGCCCTAATGGCGTGATCTGTTGCTGCGGAGACCATAAAAACATGGTATTGTCATCTGAACAGCTAACAAGCCGCTCGCAACCATTAAGCCGGGTCAAAACTTCTCGATACCTTATCTCAGCATGTTGTTGCATCTCCGAAGATGAACCGAACTTTCTCTCCTCATGATCAAATGCACCGGTTCTAATCACAAGGTCCGTACTAAGTGCAACAAAGTTTACCCAGTGAGCGTGGCCACGAAGAATGCTTCGCTGAGATCCGTTAGAGGCTTCCCAGACGATTATGCTGCGGTCTTGTGACGACGAGTAGATAAGATTCTCACCACCCCATTTTACACATGTGACGCATGCCTGGTGCCCGGAAAGAGAAAACTGAAGCCCAGTGGCAGCATGCCAAACCTTAAGACCTGCATCCTTGCTGGCTGAGACGAACCTATCACAGGAGATGTTTCTGTGAAGTGGCTCCCAAGAAATATGCGATAGATAACCTGAATGCGCCTTATATCGCTTACCCTTAAAATTACTGTAAGCTCCATCGTGTGACCAAACAACGAGAACACCATCCTTACTCCCGCTCGCGAGATGCCTTCCATCAGGAGCCCAGGCAAGCACCTGCACCCAGTTTGTGTGAGCCTTAAGCTCCTCAGTTGGGGTCAGCGTGTGCACGTCCCACACCCGTATCTCCTTATCACCTCCACCGGTGGCCAGTATCTCACCGTCAGGCGAAAAGCTAACAATCAGTACTGCTTCGCTATGTCCTTGAAGTGTTCCAGCGCACCGCGTCACCGGTCTTACCCTAAACTTCGCTTGCGGTTTAAACTGGATTTCGACAACTGTTTCCTCTGGCAACTCAAACGACAATTTTTCCACATCTTGTGGCCTGACCCGTCTTCCCTCCTTCAGCATCTTGTCGACGAAACACTTTTGTTGCTTCCGGAAGAGAGTATCACGAACACTCTCGTTGACTTGCTCGCCATCAATAAAAAATGCATAAGGAATGGTATGCGCATCACCACCCAGCACAGAGCTTAGAAGACTATCAAGCTGCTTTGGTGATGCTGTGACAGGAAGAATAAGCTGCGTCCCTGCTAACTCTCCGTTTTCATTGATAAGGCGAACGAAAATCATCTCTTCCTTTTCTTCAACACCAGCAAGTACAGCATCCGCATCTGAGACAATAACATCACGTCGCTGCCTTTTTCTCACCGGCATAGTTCCCTTGATTTGCTGTTGTTGCAGTAGAAGTTCTTCGATGGGAAAGTAATGAGAAAAGAAAACAAACAACTGCAGCAGCCTTACATAACAGGTCTTGCCCGTCTCCTTCGATCCATAAACCAGGAACCCAAGAAACTAAACAACGGAACAAATGCATGCCCCCCCTCTCCCCTTTCTCACACCTGCATCACGTGAACTCGAGGAGGGAATTGAAGAGGGGAAGAAGAGAAATAAAAGTCGTTCTTATTTCTCTCGCAAAGAGCCCCCAAGAAACCTCTAAAAAGATACCACCTTCTACAAAAAAATTGTCCCGCCCACTTTCCCTCTTGAATAAAGAACAAATGTAGAAAGATCATTTTACTCCTGGTATACATGAGTAGATGAAGTAGAAATTTTAGAAACCAGGTGCGAGCCCTATGCTAGATTCCGTTCTTTGTATGGAAAAGGCTTACTGATAAATGGGAAGGTGCAGGCAGCGCCACATCACCCAGCTTCCCACGCGAGGCGGAGAGGGCTGAGTGGTTGGGTTTTGCTGGCAGAAAATCTATGTGACGTCACCTGCGTGTAACGAAAGTTATTCTCATCGTGGGAGAAAGGAATAAATTTTTCATTGATTATGATATTGGCAATAGGTTTTGACCATTCCCGTCGCGGGCTCCAAAAAAAAAGATAGCGCCCTTTTTTTCTTCCCAAAAAGACAGCGGAAAAATATGAGTGGACAAAATACCACAATGGCAACATCAGCAATCAAAAGAAGACCAACAAAAAAGAGAGCCGCCGTTTCTGATAGCCCGAACATAACGTAGAAGAAGCAGAAACACCGCGTTCAGCACACGGACACACAATACTGCGTGTTGCTTCATCCCTTGTAGTTATCCAAGATTATGTGGTAATAGTGAATATTATTCACTAATGTATCCCCGTTTATGGCAATGGTAGACCCTCTTAGTAAGCCCGATTTCAGTCTTGTCATGCTCATCGCACAGGAGAAACGCATGATCCCACGTCTACCAACACAAAGTCAGGCGATAGACTACATCGATACAGCAACGAAGAAGTGAGCTCCAGGAATGGTTTTTGTCTCCACTTTTCAGTTATTACCACATAAGCTAGCAATGTTTTTTTTTTAAGGACATACGCAGGTGAATTACAACAACTAACATAGACATCCCACTCATTGGGTCCACCGCATATACACACATTTTGTAGTGCCAAACAAACACTCCTACCATCTCAACAGAGCCCAAAGTCTTCCTCCAATACTACACTGATGCATCATTGCATTTTCCAGTTGAGTAAGTACCAACCACGAGTTCGAAAAGAGGGGATTTTCCGACAAATCAATCGTCATTGAGAACGCTATACAGCCACTCCTCTAATACATATCACCCCATGAAAAACGGCACCCCCAAACTACGCCCATTCGTCAAGAGTACCCTGGAGAGGTTCAAGAACAAAGCACAAAAAAAAAGATATCACCTTACCCACCACAACACTTTTCGTAACTCTTTTTCTCCTTATAACATTACCACCATAGTTCTTGAGACAGATGAGGATGTTATGACGAAACACTAGCGCTATACTCGACCCCGTTTCCGTGCCTCTGGTTCCCTCACCACACGTATGACTCCTTCCTCCTCACAGGTCACCTCAGTAGCACCTCTACAGGTCTCTGAAGATCTCAAATGCAGGGAGCTGTTTGATGGCGTGAGAAACCCCTTGCGCGCTAGAGTTTCCGTTGAAAAAAGAGTCGTACCAAGATCCCGCTTGTAATCCCACGGTTGCGCCATCTCCTTGAAAAAGCAACGTGCAACCGCAATTGCTGCATCTACACTGAGGTTCGTGTTTTCTTTTAAAGATTGCTGAATCCATATAGGCAACTTCTTTCGTTTGTCACTCAACGCAAAGCGCCTGTCGACCAGTAGCATCATCCCATAGTCTGTTTTATTGCGCAATACACGACCGATACACTGCGAAGCCTGCCTCATAGCATCGAAATTACGGTACTCAGTTCCAGGAATGCCCAAACATGTTTCCATCCAGTGTATCCGTTGCCTCAACGATTCATCATTTGGAGGCAGAAAGGGTACACCAAACATCACAACTGCTCTTCCATAATGACGATCAAAATCAATGCCTTCGGCGATTTTTCCACGAGCGATCGCCATAAAAATGGCCCCACGGCCAATATCACATGCCCGCCTGTAATTCGTCAAAGCGATAGAAGTTTCTTCCACGGACTGAGTTTCGACAAAAATCAGTTTGTATTGTGCAAGTTCTTTCAAGAATCCCGTTCTGTGCCATCCAAGCAAGATCTCACTCATGTATTGATATCCAGTAAAAAAGCATACAATACCGTCTGGAACAGTCTTGGAAAGGCCACGTAAAAGATCCTCGTAAGCAGAGGAAACTGTTTCTTGCGCAACCGGATTCATACGCACAGCAAAACTACTTGTCACCTCTTCAGTTGTGATATTGACACTCTCAGTGCTTCGTGTCACCACAACCGGGGTTATGCACTTCCTGCTGAGAGTCATTTGAAAAGATTTCGCCACGACCGGTGTAAAACCCAAAATCTTGGGGTAGATGTCTAACGGTGAGAGTGTACCAGATGTTAACACGACACTCCTGTACTTTGAAAACGCCTCACGAAGTGCTAATGAAGCATCCACACAAACCAGGCGAATAACCGGATCTGGCACAGCAGGCCTCGTCGGATCATAAGCTTCGCAAACAACAACAAAGCCCGGTTTTTCATACCGGTCATCCGTGTAGTAGGTAGAGAGAGTCATATACATCTGTGCAATCAACGCTACATTATGGAACTTGTGTGAATTTGTTATCTGAAGTGTATTCATCAAAACCTTTAGACGTTCCGTAAGGTATCGAAGATGACGAATATCTATAGCACATTCCTCCTTCACCTTTGATAAAAATGTCAGCGGATCTGCTACATAGGTACGTGTAACTCGAGACACAACACGATGAGTAAAATCAACAAGTCGCTGAATAAAAGCCAAGAAGTGATTTGCCTGCCGCAGGCTACCTGGAATAGATTCTTCCGCAACATCTGATGGAATACTGGGTACATGCAGTAATGTTGATCCGCTATCCACAGAACGCGCCAACTCTGCCATCGCTAGGCCGTTAACAAGCCGGTCATATTCATCCTGTAATTGCTGTCGATTTGTTGCCTTCATATGATCAACAGCCAGATTCAACTGCTTTACATTTTCTTTAGCTTGAACTGCATCTTCCTTTGTAATAATGAGAGACATTGCCTCAATGCACACGTCGTCGACATTGTGTCCCTCATCCATTACCACAATTGTCTTCTCGTTTAGGTACTCTTTGGTCACTTCAGCGACAACAGGATCCACAACGTAAAGGAAGGAATGAACCACAATATCAGCGATGCGCAAGGCACTTCGAACTAAGTAATACGGACACAGCTGATGCGCCTCACCAAACTCCTTGAGCTCATTCACAGAGTAAGCGCCAGGTGGCAGATCAAGAGGGCTGTGTTGGAGGTTGTCAAAGTAGACACAACGCCTGTTTGTCTGCCATGGGGCTATGAGGTTACGGCACCCTGCATCTACTTCGTCTGGGTAACGCTGCGATGAAACACTACTTTCAACACAGAGATTCTTCTTCGCAGTTAAGCACACTCCACGCAACGGCCTGCTCGCTGTCCCCTCAGAATCCCACAGTTTTATCAATTTACGAAGCTCTCCAACAGTCTTGTTCATCTCCTCAACGGTACGAGTGCAGTAAATAACTTTTCGTTTTTCATCCGCGTGGTAATGAAGGTACGCAATGAGCAAAGAGAGCAGGGTCGTAGTTTTACCAGTTCCCGATGGCATTTCAAGAACCATGTGACCACCTTGATCTAAGCCCTTCTTGAGTTCCGTCATGTACTCAAGTTGTTCGGGGTATATGTACTCATACGGAAACAGTACCGGAACATCTTCTACAAACAGCTTCATTCTCACTACAGCAATGACGACAAAACCGAACACAGATACACGGGATAAATGTGATATTCGAAAATAACAGAAACCAACAGGGTTTTTTTTTTTAGACCAGCCTATCCTCCTCTTCCTCACATTTATCCCTTGACTGTACTTCTTCCTTCCCTCCGTTCTCATCCTCCTTCAACTTTCTTTTTTCATTTCCCATTTTGTGCATGCGCCAACATTTCTCCAATGGAGGAAACCAAAGTGTTCACTCATATACACTAAGCTGTGTACCTGTACAAACTAGGCGTTTTTTGATCCCGTCCAATGTAATCTTTCCGTATCAGCTCCTCAATTCGTTGTTTAATCATTTTGGTGTCGGCTAAAAACAGAGGAGAGAGCTTTTGACGACATTCTTCTAAAAGACACGAATGCTCAATCACACGACGGCTCTTCAATATACGGACCAGACAGGCGTCTATAGCAGGCTTTCGGTCCTCTTCGACTTCTTTTGTGATCACCTCAGTATGAGAAGCATCAAAACGGCAAGATGTCGTTGCCGGGACCCGTACCTTTTTCCCCTTACTCGAAAAATTCTCATTGACAGAAAATCTGTCCTGTGGTTGAAGCACATTAGAACCAAATTCTCTACACAACAAAGAGCACTTCAATAGTGAAAGAAATACAGGCTTCAAATCCTCAAACGGTATCCCAAAAAGGTTCATGGCATCGTTTGGGGTTAACTGTGTTGTCTCGTTAAACGCAAGAAGCACCCAGCACTGAATGCCAACCATAGAAAACACCTTGGCACCTTTTTTGAAAATGCCGCTTACATCCCCAGAACTATTGGAGTAAGACCAAGTAAGTACCCGACCGCTTGTACCCTCGAGATAAGCGCTCTGAAATGCACAGAGTACATCCTGAATCATGCAGGGTGGTATAAAATTCTCGCTCTGAATACGTGGTGGCCATATACCTCGCTTTAGGACAAGGACATTAAGCGTAAAGTCTGGCTTCTTCCCCATCGCCTCAAGCTTTTCCGCTGCTCTGAATCCTTCAGCAACATCTACATCGTGAAGCATCCCCTCAAGGTAACCTATACTCGACATACCAAACCGTTGAGTAATGCGTTGAATAAAAAACCGCTCGGTGACCTCATCGAACTTTTTCCTCGGAAACAATATTCTCTGAGCCAAAAGATCGCGTGAATGAGCAAGAAATGTGTCACGTTCAGTTACATAGGAAAGGGTTGTGACTATCCGATCCAACTCCTCTTCACAATTGCAATTTCCGTTTCCCTGAAGAACAGCATCTGCATAATGAGCCAAAAGCTCACTGAATGAAACACATCGACACGACCCCTTGGAAACGTAAACACCGCCGCTGTACACCTTTGCAAAACCCTCCTTTAGTGCCCCGAGTAACACGGCATGACCATTAAAGCACTGAGAAAGCAACTCCTGAAAATCGTCTTGCAACTTCATTATATCCGTAACACACGATTTAAAGTCCAATTCCTTTTCTTCACAGTCGTGTTGCCGCAAGTGTTCCTCCCCTTCAACGATAATCTCGTTCCGTGTCAAGTTTGTCAAACTTACAAGACCCTTTGAACGCCGCGAAAATAAATCGTAGTACATTCCCAGAATAGTTTTATTACGAGTTCTCAAGGCAGCAGTAAAGCCATCATTTGAATCTAGTACCATTTGCACAGTCTCTGGGGAATCCAATAAAACCTCCTCCACATGCGTCATAATAGTTTTTCCATCTTCAGAGGAAAAATAATATGCGCACCTTGCGCTTTCTTCATTCCGTGCACGATTTATTTGACACAAAAACTCAAACGAATTACACGACCTACACCATTCAGATACAAGTTCATTGTAGTAGTTTCTCGTCAAGGCTAGATACGGCTTCAGAAATTGCTCCGAATACATTTCCTCCTCTTTAACATTGCAAACAGAAGAAAGCAACTCAATAGCAATACAAATTTGATCACGGTTTACATTTTTACCGTTCCGTGCGTCATGGAGAAGTTTATGCGTTACACGACAAACTGCTTGTAGATTCTTTCTCAATATGTGCTCAAGAAATATATTCAAGGCTACCTGCTGGAGGGATGGCTTAAAGCAATTGATAATATAGAACCTAGAAAGGTAGGCAAAAGCCCCTATATTCCACTTCATGAGCACTTTATAATGCTCCCATAGCTTTAATAGTTTCACAAACAGTTGCATTTCCGAAGGTGCCCGTATATCACGGTGTTTCAAAAGATAGCGAGTCAGCATCTCCTGAAAGTCCATATACAGAACCTCATCTGCTTGGTATCCAACTAGGTCAGATGTCGATTTAGAATTGGTTGTCCGTGTCGCAGCAGTGTACACCGTACTGTAGTGATTCATCCGTCTTGCAAAACCCGTATGTGACTTAAACTCACTTTCAGTCAACTCAGTAATAGCCTCAAAATCGGCCTTCATTCTACAAATAGCTTCTCTGTCCTCCTCCAGCATCTTGGCTGACCTACTGAAACACCAAAGTGAAAAGAAAAAGAATATTTACCTCAAAGGCGCTTCGGTCCACAAGCCAACACAAGAAAAAGAAACATGAGGAAAATGGGTATCTGTGAGGTGCCTGAACCACGCTGCATCCCAAAAACACCACCGGTATAGACCAAAAAAATGCTCTGATAAAGAACAACAAACCCTCAGCCTACAAAAGAAAAGCCTCCAGGGGGTCATCAAATCTCCACAAAGCATGTAACCTCACCTTGAGAATTCAACCGTCCCGCACATCCAGCGACAGAAAGCACAAGAGCAAAAAATGCCCCAATGTATGACTGGTACTCTCAGCGTTCAAAAGACACGCCCCAATTCCCATAGGCAAAGGAAAGAGCACTTGACACGCCGCCCCAACCGGGAGACGAGCATTGGAGATATCCCACCATCATGGGAGGCACAAACTCGTAAGGGCCCCTTGCACAGGAATATATTTACCCCAGAGCACGAAAAGGAAGATTCCATAGACAACAGCAAACGGGGGGAAAAGGAAACGCAAAGAAGGCACCCGCGTACCACTATATATATTTTTAAAAAAGGAGGTGTGGTTAAGAACGGCTCGTACGCCAGTACATCCTGTCCTGCAAATGTATTCCTCTCAAAGAAATTTGTCGAACATTATGAGGAGCTTGGGTCCTTTTCATTTCCCCATGCGAGTATAGAAAGCAAGGGAAACGAAGTGTTGTCGATTTAAGAGGTCATTGAGACCATTCTTTATACCAGCTATTTTTTGTCTCCGCCTCTTTGTGACATGTGTGTTTACCCGTGATTCCAATGATTCAAGAGTTTTCTCCATATCATCAAGAACCTCAGCAGCTTCCACCATCCGTTTCATGGCATTCGTTATAAAAACCGGCTCGACTTCAGACATCAGAGCTCCAACATACATGGCACTAATTGATTCAGCTACAGTGACCAGACAGCGGTACATCATAAGACTCTTGCTACGTTGGTGTGTGTTTTAAATGATTTCCCTTCCAGGAGGCTATTGACCAGGGTTTGAACAATAAAAGCAATCACATAATCTGTTTAGTCTACGTTCCAACACACGTAGTGACTCCTCCAGCTCCAAATCAATTTCTGTATAGTCTCTGAGCAAATATGGGAACATTGCAGAATTAAACGCCGGAAGGTATGAGATGATTTCCTTAGCAAGGCCATGCAACTTTTTCTCCATCCGGAAAATTTCACACCACCCAGCAGCATGTTGGGACAGACATCGATCTAACAAACCAACAGCCAGTAATGGGGACATGTTCACGGTACTTAGACAGAGTTGGGAATCAATCTTCACATCCTCCTTTAAAATAGCCAGAGCTTGCAAACTACCCACCATATGACCATCAGCTTAATAAGACGATACACTGTGTAGTTCTGCATGCAGAGCAGGGTTGACATCATGTTCATACACCTCAAAATAAGAAATCATATCTAAATGACAAAGTGCACAGAAGGGAGAAAGAAGAAAGAAAAAAGGTTAAGAAATTATGTGATGTGAAGCAAAAACAAAAGCGGAAACGGGGAGAAATAAGCCGAATTTGAAGAGAAAAGGACAATGGCAAGAATAAGATACATACTGACCACCGGTGTCTAACTGATTCTGGTCAACTAAGTGAAATCCTGGAGCTAGTGTCCTCCATAAGGACACTAAATTCTTTCTCCATTTCGGCAATACGAGTAGAGAGAGTTTCGTATTCCGTCTTCATCGCGCTAATAGCTGAGTCGTATTCTACATCTGTTGTTTCAAGCTCCTTGGTCAACTTTAGCTTTTCCTCCTGAAGATGATTTAAGGCTGCGTCCAATCCTATTCCAACAAGTATTTTTTCGCCTTCAATAGTCTTGTACTGACGTGCAAAATCTGTCAGAATATCCAATCTATCCCTTGCTGCAGCATGAAGATTGTCCTCAGACCTCGCACAAGCACACTGTAGTTCGTCCCTCTCTTTTTTTAGTGCAGCCACTTCGTCCAATCGGCTCAGATAACACGACTGCAACGCAGATAGACGCAGAGACGCCTTCACAATTTCATCCGCCACATGTTGCTCCTCGTCAACCAGATCTCTTTCGGCTTTCGAGCTCTTCTTGTTATCCTTAGGAGGCATCTATCTAAAACGAGAAGTCGGGCCTCAAACAATTGACAACTGCACAAGGAAAGAAAAAAAAAAAAAATACACTATATCATCCATCAAAAAAAAATCGAAAAAAGTTAATATATATATATATATATATATATATATATATATATATATATATATATTTCTCACAAGATATCCACAACAATACCCGGAGTACAAACTCATGCATCTACACCAGCAAACAAAGTCAAGACGGAGTAACAAACCACTTTCCAGCATCAGCAGGATCCACATTTTCGGTCTTTTGAATAAATGGATGATCAAGTAACATGGCTGCTGTCGGGCGAGATGCAGCAGGACGAAGACACTGATCGATAAAATCAATTAACTCAGAGCTGTGCTCACGACCGCTATTAGCCCAATCGATCTTTGCAGCACCTGTGGCAATAGCCTGTGAGAGCTCGAAAAGGTTATTTTTTATTGACGCGAAAGGATATGCACCTAATGCGCACTCTGCTATGGTTAACCCAACACTCCAAATATCGCTGCTAAAGGAGTACGGCTGACCTTTAATTCTCTCGGGACTCATATAGATAACAGAACCTTGGGCAGACAGCGTCTCTACATCACCACCAGAAAACCTTTTAGCCACACCGAAATCCGCTATTTTGACCTCCCCCTTTGAATTCGCAAGAACATTGACAGGTTTTATATCACGGTGAATTACCTTTGAGGTGTGAAGGTGCACCAAACCCTGAAGAAGCTCTCTTGCTACATATGCTAGCATTTCCTCTTTAAAGTCATTTAAATGTATCCTGAGCACGTCTGCCATACTCCCTGCATCCATATATTCCAACACAATGTAGAGTCTCCCATCCCTAAAAAAGGCTTCGTGTGACGTCACCAGATTTTTGTGCATCAAGGCTTTGACCTGCCTTAGCTCTGACTCCAGAGCTTGATGCATACTATCGGTGTCTCCCTCCAACTGAATATATTTTACTGCATATTTTTTTCCTGTGGGGCGATGAAATGCCAGCTTCACCTTTCCTTGAGATCCTTTCCCAAGTTCTTGACACGTACGTAGCTCTTCAAACCTTATTTTATCCGTGACTATATCGGTGACGTCACTTTTCCCCTCTGTTGCTTTGTTTGGGATCGTTGGGCCGGATGCTATTCCTCGATCGTTTACACGCATTTCAACACCACCATCCCCTTTCACAACTAAAGTCAACGTGTCGGTTATCGATACAGCTTTCTCTGCAGGAACCAGCTGAAGGTGCTCGAGCATTGGTCTTTTAGGGGACATGAGTAACTATCAAACAGCTGCAAATTTACTGTGGTTCAACAGACAAACACACGCGCACACACACATAGATACACACACCAGAAACAAAGACAACACAAGGGCGAAGAAGAAGAAAAAAAAGAGTACACAGATAACAAAGCATTAGATTAAAAAAAAAAACGCCAATACAATATCCGTTGTAATTTGTTTGATTCTATATCAAACAGAGTGTAATTTGTTTTACATTTGTAACGTCAAGAAAAAACTTTTAAAAAGCAAAACCTCTATTATACATAGTAAATAGGTTTTCTGTCCTCCGAAAAACTCCATTAAAACAATTTATTTTATACATGGCATCATTTTTTTTTTTTTACATCTCATTCAGATCACTTTCAACCTCATCATAATCGACAATGCTCCCATCATCACTATCATCAGCCTCTACTGCTGACAACGAAGTACGAATGTCAGTAAAACCAAAAAGCATATTGCCTTTTTGAAACCCTTTTCGAAACTTATCAGCATATTTCCTCATCAAAATCACCATAAACGTCCAGGAAAAAAAACACTGTGCTGGGAGCGAGCCCTTTTCCAAAACAGCCTTCATCCCGTACCCTTTCACTACCTTTTCACTTCTCACAAAAAAACCTTTATTCCTCTGCTTCTGGTCTGTGGAGTCCAATGTGTTCATTCGCGAAAGAAGTTTACGTGTTATTTTCTCTCGAGCATCCTCCCACTCCTCCACTTTACTTGGCTTAAGTCCAAGAGCAACAATGAGTGTTGCCTGCACTACTAATTTAACAACCGGAGGCGGGTGAATATAATGTGCGAGTTCCGCAAGAGGCCCTGGGGTAAGACGACCCAGATTATCCAGGGCATCACTCCAGAGAGACTTTAGAAAAAGAATGGGTGAAGCACTCAACCACCCAAAATCCTCCTCGATCCTTAACTAGTTCCCCAAATTGAAACATACTGTCCCGCGAAACAACAGATTTGCAAGCAGAGAAACAGCAGTTTTAAGCATATCCTTCTCCGGTTCCACGAGCTTTCTTTTTGTACCAACAGAGTCCAGAAACACTACAACAAGAGATACGTAATCGTTGCTGGATCCTTTGCCAGTAATAGTACACAAAAACAAACTGCCTTTTCTTTCACCATCTAAAAAAAACCTCACCCTCTGGTTTTCAAAAAGGGGGTTGGTACTATCACTAACATCATCAATACAAACAACCAGATGTTCACCACTAACAGTTGCCGCAATGCAAGCAGCAAAGCTTATACCATTCCGTTAGATTGCTCAACAAGGGTATGAGTCTTGTCGATCATAAAGCTGTGTGAGGGCGAGGCTGCCACATATGTCATCGAATCAGCAGGCTCACCCCGTAGCGATATATAGCACTCAATACCACCCGTTACTGTAACAAGCCATTCAACGCACTGCTGGCATAATTAAGCCCTCCATTCTCGTTCGAGGTAAAAATTTATCATAGCAGTGAGCTCCCAAACCAAATTTACCACCTCTTTCACCTCTTCTTAATAAAAGACATCAGCTCCAGACCTGAGTGCAACAAGAAGATAAGGTGCACTGCTATATCCGAACAAAAATAAGGGAAGACATAGAACGGACTCATCTCCCTTTGATTCGGGGAGAAGAAGTAAAATGCAATGTTCAGTGTTTCCAGGATTTCCAACAAAATCCGACAATATTAACCTGTAAGAATCCTCAAAGCACCCCACTGCAGATGCACAGACCTTCTTGACGAAATTAGGTGACATCTCAGATGCAAAAACCTCTTTTCAAAGAACATTGCTGTCATCGTTCACGGACTCTCCAGAAAACAGCTGCTTTGAGAAACAAATGTCAACTTCATCAGTACTTTATCAATACTCATGAGAAAAGAACTATCAACAGCCTCATTTACAATGGTAAATGCATTTTTTGACAAGATCAAAAACACCATCACCATTAGGCTTGATATAAAGAATGCGCTTCCTTTTGTGCTCAGAAAAAAACACAAGCTATGAAGGCGGTTGTAGTGCTTCAGAAACAACCGCTAAATTCTCCATTGCAGACAACTGTAAAAGAGGTTACTCCGGTTCACTGACAGGTGCCGTACCCTGATGATGCTTCAATCTTTCTCTTTCGCTCCTTGCTTTTGCCCGGCGAGCCTCCTCTCGTTTTTTTCTCTCCATAAGTTTAGCTTGTTGAAGAGCCTCCTTTTGTAGACGCTCCGCTTCCTCCTGTTGTTTCCTTCGCATCTCCTCCCGTTGTCTTTCTTCCTCAATTGCTCGTTGTTCTTCTTGAGCGATTCGCCGTCTTTCTTCTTCTTCTCTCCGAAGTCTCTCTTCGAGCTTCATCAAACAGAATCCACACTGACATTCTCCGATCAGATCAACCACCCCGAAAAGACCCTGTTCGCATTCTTCGATAAAAAGCCTCAACATATGCTCGCTTTCCAACACAAGTTTTTGCTCAAAAATAAATATCCGTTGTTGAAGATCATAAAAATCCACAAAAAGATTATGCCGGCAAGGTATTTTTCCTGCAAGCAGTTGCTCTTGAAACGCCATCAGATGATCAACAACTTCTGCCGACTTCCCGAGCATACGTTTTGTGACTTCTTCGCGTTTAGCAATCTGCCTCTCACCTTCTTCAACAGCATCTCTTAACACACACCGTTGCTTTACCCTTGAATGCTCCGCCTCGTCCCATGTCTGTGTAATCCACTTGACGTGCTCATCTTCAGCTTCGTTTAACCGTCCTCTACGAGTGGCATAGGAACTCCATGTTTCATTCAACAAAACTTGTCGATCATACACATCCTCCCTGCAAGAAAGCTCTTCCACGGTGTTTGCAGGAAGTCGATACACATACTCAAAAGATCTTGCCTTGTCCATACCACAGGGGAACGCACTCAAGAACGGAAAAAACCTTCAAAATTTTTTTTAAAACAGGAAAGAAAAAGAACAGAAAAAAGGATGATAAAGGGAAAGAAAAAAAAAATATATTTGGTGCAACCTGAGAAAATAACAACAAAGAGTATGTTCTATCAAAACAAATCGTCTTTTACGCCTGACTAAAACATGAGCAAGCATAAAAACATATTCTTACGGCCTTCAGAGCACTCGCTCTCGACCAAACACTCTGCCGAGAAAAAGGTAGCCTCACAGGCTGACTGCCGCGATCGTCTGTTAGAATTAAATATGGTGACATCACGCCACGACCTCAAGCCTGCGCTGCCAATTCACTGAGAAAAGAAAGGGGGTTATGTCGCCAGAAAAACTCCCAACACCCTGGCCACAGCGCTCCAAAGAGGGGGAAAAAACGCCAGATTCTTTCCAGCCCCACCCCAGAAAGAAAAAAAAAGCGAATCGGAAAGAAAAACAAAAAAAAGCTTCTTCACCAACACGCCCGCCCATTTTCGGTGGGAGGGAGTGACTCTTCCCGACATGCCTTGCAGGGAATTATGGACAGAGGCAGATCGGGAGCAGAGCAGAGGCAGAGCAAAGGCGGGGCACGGTATACGGGTTCTAGGGTTTACGGGTTCTATATAGGGTTTACGGGTTCTATAGGGTTTACGGGTTCTATAGGGTTTACGGGTTCTATAGGGTTTACGGGTTCTATAGGGTTTACGGGTTCTATAG
>JASANU010000645.1:0-16455 GCA_030849675.1 Trypanosoma platydactyli | reverse complement strand
CAACTGCGCCAGTGCATCTTCATGCTCTTCCAGGAGTTGGGGCCTTCGCCGTCTAAGAGTGGACCATTCGGCGTACAATGCCCATCTAGCCTCGCTGAAGGCCTGCGGAAAGACCCAATCTTCCATCGATGTAGCAAGTAATATCGGACAGGTGCTCAAGCCGATAGTTGAAAGAAAAAGGCCTCCGAATCGTGGTGACTAACAAATGCTTTGAGGGCTCACATGCACGTACTGTACTTCACATATGAAAATGGGTGGTATATGTTGGTCGACATCTCCTCGAAAAAGAAAAAACTTGACGATCCGAATTCGTCTCGCTCCTGTGAAGGAAATCTATAAGGCTCTCTCCTTGTGCATTAAAATGAAGTGATCACAAGTGGCAGAACATATCTGCTTTCGCACTGGGTAAGATGTCAGTGGGTTTCGACCATTCCTGTCGCAGGCTCTCATATATATATATATATATATATATATATTTCATGTGTGATGTAGAATTCAGAAAAACAAACGCGATAAGCCTCTGCACTCATTTACCGATTTCTGTAGACCACCGAATAGTCTCTCCCTGCTTTCCTGCTTTAACAAGAGATCACCCAAGAGAAATATTCTCTATAAAAATACTATTTGTGATGCACACGCGTAGACGATGAGAACTCAGTATAAAATTAAGACCCCGAGTCCTGCATCGGATTTCAAGGTGTTCTCCTCCATGAAGAGCCTTGAAGATAAATAATTGGAGAGGGGGAGTGCAGGAAGCGCCTTGAGCCACCTCACGTAAGAGGCAATCAATGGGCATAGTGGGTGGGTTTCTGCGTGGGAAATCTGGGTCACACTGCCAGTGTGCATCAAAGATAGAGTGTTCATATAGCCTACAAAATTTTCATTGCAGAAATAAAAAGGATGTTTTTTTTTTTTGCTCTCGATTGCTTACGTCACATGCCCTCAGACAAGGAAAAAAAAAGATCAAAACGGGTATAACTTACTTCTTTAGGTAAGTAACCAGATGTATACTCCTCAATTGTATCCCCCCGTTCACATCAGGGAAGGCAGCCTCCAGTTCAAGCGCCTCTCCAACACGCTCCACAGGAGCGCAGGAGGAAAGGAGTTCATACAATTTATCTTCGTTCGGAAGCTTATCCGTCCGGGGAGATGCCTCAGTCTCCAATCCTTCTGCCTGCAGAGAGTCTTCACTCCTGGTGTTGTCACATTCCACTATGAGCAGACCACCCCTCACCAACCGGCTCAGCAGATGAGATGGAATGGAAAACGGTTTGTAGCTCCTCCCCAGCGTGTTCCAGCAGATAATAAGAGAGAAATCTTTCATATAAGTGTGAAGATTAGTAGGATCAGCCTGAACGAAAGTAGCACGTTCACGTGTAGTGTTCCAAGCATAACTCGACCCCTCAACTCTTCGCTCCATATGTTGTTTAGTAGAAATATCGTATATGCTGTATGTGCATTTCCCACGCTCACTCATAGCGTACGCGGGAATAAGATGACGAGCCGTGAAATCAGAGCCAAGAACAGAATCAAAGACTGCAGTTAGTTCGAACGATACTCGTCCGGCTCCACAAGCGAAGTCGAGTACACTCCTTCGCTCAGTTTCCGCGTATGCTTTGAACTGTGACATTGCATACTCGGCGACTTTGACGCAGCAGTTTGGAATTCCATTAAAATATTCGCGGAAACTGATATCTGTATATGCATCCACTTCAGGGTCAAGGCTACGTACACTCCCACAAAGCCGCTCCTCATTAACCGACTCACCTTCAACGTAACGTAACCCTATGTACTGGAAAAAGTGAGGCCGAAAGGCATATCGTGCATCACGGGTCGCCTCGTTTCCGGTACTGATCCATGTTCCCCCCTTCATGCAAACGTGTTTGCCATCAAAAGTTGGCATCGAAAAGTCATCATAAAACGGGTGAACTTTGTATCCAGGATACGGATATACCTTTGTCTCACAGTGTTGCCAAACGTTACCCACGATATCAAAGAAAGGACCATGAGAAAATTTATTAACGGGGCAGCTGCTCTGAAAATGCTCAAGGTTGAGATTCCCCGGGGCGATATCCCACGTTGTCTGATCCTTCCCAACAAACAGATCCCAAAGAAGTAGCCACTCCGCCTCAGTGAGCATCCGGATATGCTTCCCACATCGCTCACTCATGTAGTTACAGAACGCACGAGCCTCGAGGTTGTTGAGTTCACATGGCCAGTCCAAGGGTAAGTCTATCAGCTCCGTCTGAAGGCGAAGTGCGTATCCGTATGGACGAGTCTCATCAAGCACCCAAAACCAAGGGTGTTGTGGTTTTCTCCACTGTACCCAACGCCATCCTTCCTCACTCCAATAGCGCTTCGTGTTGTATCCATCTGCTTTCATAAAATCTATGAACTCCGCATTAGAGACAAGGTACTTGCTTGCTTTGAACGAGGCTACGTCAATGACATAATTTCCATCAGAGTAATCACAGTCCCAACCGTACAGTGGCGAGTTCGGTGGACGTCCAACATGCACCTTTCCCCCAGAAACCTCAATCAGCTCATTTGTCGGTGCTTTGGGATTCAACTCCTGACAACGCTTCCAGAAATCGGCCATACTGGGTTTAACATATTTCAGAGGAAGTTCCCGCACATGAGTAGATGCGGTTTCCACATGAATGCGCTCATGTTCAGCACACATTAGCATTAGCCACCAGAAGGAATTGTCAGGATTATCCGTGCTATTTGCGAAGGTCAGAGGAAGAGATAACTCGAACTTGCCGCTCGTAATCATTTCATCGATGTGCCTTCGCACAGCACGCCGGTACTCAGTTACCTCATTCACGGTTGGCCAGTTGTAATGTTCCTCGTTGAGATCGTCCCAACTCATTTCATCCACGCCCACAGCGAACATTTCCTCAAATCGCGGATTGATGCGAGAGGATAGACCAGAGGTACACAACTTATTGATGTAAAAGCAGGCGGTATGCCCATAGTAAAAAATGAGTGGGTGACGGAGTTTGTGGATCGGCTGCACGAAAAAAGACTCTTCAACTGCAAGGCTTTCAAAAACTTTTTCGTATAGTTCCACGGTGTTGTGCACATAGTTTCGTATTTCTTCCATTTTTTGCTTTGCATTCCCCGCACCAACTGTAGGCGAGCGTTGACAGAAGATGTTTCGCGGTGTAGTGAGACGGAAAAGCCTGTTCGCCTCCTCTTCCGTGTAGTGATTGAGTTTTAAAAGAGTCATAGATGATGCTAAAAGCACTTTTCTATTTTTTTTTTTTTAGTCCGAACAAAGAGAAAAAAAAGAGAACTTTATGTTCAGCATCAGGTAGAATTCTTTTTCTTTATTAAAAAAAAAAAAGGGAACGCAAATAAGTAATAATACAAAACGAAACAAAATGTAGAAGAACAAAAAAAAAATCCCATCTAAGAAGGACTGCTGAGATTATTTTGGTGTCACTTGTTTCACCAACAACCATGGCCATAAAAAGGGTGAAGAAGGGAGGAAGAAATAGTCACAATGGCTGTGAAAAGATATCAAGAAAAGAAAGTGTGAAGCAAAGCAGTCAGCTCACATAACCGAAGCACGAGTAAATCACTGCTGGTCACTTCTGGAACCACCATCTGATCATCAAGGTCAGTTGATGATGGTTGTGTCTGGGTGGCAACGTCATGGAGCCTCGTCCGCGGTGCAACAGAATGTCGTTCTGATTGTATCTGCGCCTTGTTGTCGCAGCAAGAATCAACTAGTAATATTTCCTCTTCTTTTTCTCCAGCAATTGACATCTTTGTCATAGGAGAAGGTGAAGGCCGAAGAGAGTAGGTTTCACTTACCTTTAGGGTGACCTCCACGTCTCTACCCCTATCAGGAACCCCTGTTGGAATTTCGGCTCCACCACCCTGTTGTCTCTGTCGCACGCGGAGGAGCTCCAGAAGTCGATCGCTGTGTTTTACAACATCATCGTAATCATCATCTTTACTTGTGCACCCTTCCCTTTCAGAAACGCTTAGGCACGAAGTCCTTGTGCGCTTTTGGCCTAAACAAGTTTTCTCGGATACGATCTCTGTACTGTTTATGTTGTATGCCGCATCGGTGTCTGAGACAGCCAAACACTCGGCATTAATCCAATCATGTGCCATTACCTCGTTTATCTGATCGTTGTTCTTTTTTGTCTCTTACCTCAATACATAAAGAAGAAAAGAATAGCCCATGTCTTCCGCCTTTCTCCCCCATGTTAGGAGATCAGAAGAAGACGACGTATACGTTCCAAAAGTTACATTTATTATGTCAACGATAATAATAATAATAATAATAAATCTTTGAGAGCACGAAAGAACTCCAGTTGTCTAATAATAACTTGGTACTGACAAAAAGGAGATGTTGGAAGTGTCCATAACTCACCTTGGGTAAGGGGCAGTGAAGGACGAGTTAGGTGGGGGAGTTTCCACCACATACGCTTTTGCAGGCGAGCTGAATCCTGGAAAGAATTTAATGTTTTTGCTCCGTTGGTCCATTGGTTTGAAATAAACTACAATGCCGGGCATTTCCTCTCGCAAGCTTTCAAAAAAAAAAAAAAACTGTTGGAGAAATTCTTAAAAGACAACAAGATGAGCGATATCACTCTTGTCATTCTTATTTTTGCTTCGCTCATTGAGAAACATTTGAATAAATTCCTTCATACCTTTCCGTTAATATATTTTTGGGGGTGGTTAAAAAGAAAAAAGACTCAACGGCTAACCTGGGGTGCGATAACAAATGTTCTAATTTCTCAACCCCAAGGCAAGTCCCATGACAACTATCAACACCCCACAGAGTATACTGAAAACCGCAAATGAGAAGTGTGTGGAGTCGTCCTGAAATCCCTCGAGCTCCAGATATGCATTTCCTGTGTAGCAATAAGATGTGTTGTGGGCCCCATCGCATTGAAAAGGCATATTCCTTAGACTCTCTGCCAACGCAGCTCCGTAGCCCCAACGCAATATACTCATGCTTCCAAAAAAAGAAGGCAACGACTTTGGGTTCAACAAAAAACCAGAAAACATGATGCAGTAGCCCAAGTAGCTGCGTATTATAGAAACTGCCAAGCGCTTCTGAGGGAGAATCGCATGCACAGTCATGTGAAAAAATACATGGGTCACGCTCACAGCTCCAAGAAGAAGAAGAAACTCTGTCCTCACCTTCACGACAAAAAGTACGACGGGGACAAACAACAACAAGTATGCCACCCGTAAAAAAATGGTGCGGAGAGCTAATACTAACAAGAAAGAGCCTGTGTTGTAAAGTCCGCTGTTGCGTTGATGAAAAAAGATACGCAGTTGGCCATCGATGTCGCCCATAGATGCTATATTCGCCATCATGGCCAAAAAAAACAAAATAAATTGAATACCTCTCATATTGTACATACCCCCTTGCCCATCGCCCTGAGATTGAATTATCAAGGATATCACTAGCAAGCCCAGCGACAAGAAAGTGACATGCACATAAATCTCAGGATCTCGCAACGTTTGTTTTGTATCATACCACCAAAGAAGAAAAGGCTTGAATACTGGGCACTGAGGGGCTGGGGTGCTTGAGAATGGAACTATATCATTGAGATCCCGTGGTGGAGCCATGTAATCTTCCATCGCCTGGAGCATTCGACGGCGTATACGAGACTCATAAAACTTAGAGGCGTAAAACCTAGTAACGGCTTCACTCTCAGCCCATAGAATGGCAAGATCAAGAGCTTCATCTCCAGAAAACAACAAACCCTTCTCTTTTACGGTCCCCACTTCATGCTCCATACAAGAATAAGTGCTACCGCGGCTCCCGTAGTTCCTAGCGCCACTATCTCGCCCCAAGGTGGTGAAACTACCCACGTGACAAGGCACTGAAGACCCTCTATGCATAGGTTCGATATGTCCACGGCCATTGCCAGAATCTTTGATACACGACGCCAAGGAAACCTGAAGATTGTTGAAGTAAGATGGCATTGCAGCAACATCACCTGAGTAAAGCACATGACCACCGCGTCCAAAAAGCAACAAAGTGTCTGCCACTTCAAACAGGTGTGTTACAAGTGTTGTAGTACAAACAATAACTGTCTTTCCAAGGAATGTTGAAACCTTCTTCAGCACAGCACTGCACTCTGCAGCGTCTACAATGCAAAGATTGTCAAGGGGGTAGTAAGCTATAATGACTGGTGGATCCCTCACAATCTCCATGGCAAGACGAAGACGAAAACTTTCAGAAGGAGACAGTAATCTCGCAACCTTGGAGCGATCTAATTCAGTAAGGGTACATGCACCCTCCACTAGAAGACCTCTCGGACCGCCATTTACCCCCGTCCGCATTGAGACAACAAAGTTGATGTTTTCCTCTACAGTCAGATTCGGCATAGGAGTCTTCACATCGCTGATGACACCAACCACTTTGCGAAACATACTAGCCTCAACGGGAACACCGTTCGCAAGAAGAAAGCCTGACATATATGCGGTTCCACCAGTCATTGCACGCAAAAGATGCAGTCCGGCCTTACCATCTACATCTGCGACAACATGTAGGCCACCTTCACGCATCAGAGCGACAGCGGTGTCACAATACTTCTTGGGAGGGAAAAGCCGAGGGAGGCAGCGCCTCAGACCAGATTGCGTTACAATGGTTACCTCAACCACACAGACGGTCAGTCCACCTACAGAAAAAATAGAGCGTATAAAACGCCGTGTTACATCAAATGATCCCATCCCCTCAGCGCTAAAAATTAGGGAGACAGGAGGAATGAGCTCTTTGCACGGGGTCTTTAAATATTCCCCCATCAGTAGAGCACCCTCTTTCGGAGATGAGTTAGAGGTTCCGTACATGCCCTGATATTCCAACGGCACGTTTTTCTGCGTCCTTGACGGAAGAAGGATCTAAAAAGAAAAACGAAATAAGATTCTGGAACCTAAAAGCGTGTTGCCTTAGAACATTATTATATTTTTTTAGAGGGAAAGGAAGAAAGTGGCGTTCTTCATGCGAAAACAAGAAGTTATTCACCCAAACTAGTGCGGGTCACCCTATCCTTTTTCCACCTGTAAAAGACAGCAGATCAACCCGCTTGTAGCATTACCCATAAAAATTATGTTGACCGAAGGTGTGGCACACAAATCCTTTTTGTTGAGGGGGGAGAATCCCATAACTTTCACTTTTTTTTTTGAATTGTTTTGTTACTGCGATACTTTCTTTATTGTCTACAGTGCACTCCTCTTCTGGAAGAAAACCTAGTGACCCCCAGAGCTCCTCCAAATACAAATACAGACGTAGTGTGCCTGAGATAAAGAAAAAAAAAAATAGAACAAGTCACAACAATTCCTTGTATAGAACCTTTTGCCCGTCAACGTTCTTCATATTCTTCATAAAACCTTTCCAGATGCACGTTTGCATGTCAGAATAGTCCATGTCTTCCGCCTTTCTCCCCCATGTTAGGAGATCAGAAGAAGACGACGTATACGTTCCAAAAGTTACATTTATTATGTCAACGATAATAATAATAATAATAATAAATCTTTGAGAGCACGAAAGAACTCCAGTTGTCTAATAATAACTTGGTACTGACAAAAAGGAGATGTTGGAAGTGTCCATAACTCACCTTGGGTAAGGGGCAGTGAAGGACGAGTTAGGTGGGGGAGTTTCCACCACATACGCTTTTGCAGGCGAGCTGAATCCTGGAAAGAATTTAATGTTTTTGCTCCGTTGGTCCATTGGTTTGAAATAAACTACAATGCCGGGCATTTCCTCTCGCAAGCTTTCAAAAAAAAAAAAAAACTGCTCGACGGGGGGTATAAGCCGTGTTAATAAGGCCAAGATGAGAAGGTGAAATTAAGCACAGCGTGCCCGCCAATCTGGTTGCTTGAAAACCTTTTTTGGAAATGAACCCCAAACTAATTAAGATGTTATTCATTAACGCCACTACAAGCAGACGATTTCTATAGTGCATGTCACTCCCAAAGTTAAGATCCAAATGCATGTCTTCAAAGACGTATACGGAAATACAGCCAAACATTTTTTTTTACTGCATTAACCTTGTCCAATATCATAACTGAAACATTGTGTGAATAGCAGTTTTTTCTGTTTCCCTCTTGGTAAATGTGTGCAGATACTCTAAAAGTAAGAGAAAAAGGAAAGTAAAGAAAAATTCATGAACATTTCCCATCGTCAACACTACCTTCAGCTTCTCATATCTGAATGTATTGACAAACAAAAAGAAATAAATTATTTTTTTAGCTTCACAGGAAAATAGGAAGCTTTTAAAATAAACACCACACTTCTTCCAGGTTTCAAGATTGCTATAAAGAGAACAGCTAGAAGAACCTAAAGAAGGTGTATCAGCTACCAAAGTGGGTCCCAAAAGAAGGAAAGAAAGAGACACGAAGAGTTTACCAGGATTATTCTCTTGAGGAAAGCAATTACTTTCCTTCATTCTGCTTTTTTACCCTCGTGAAAGAGCAAGGAGGAAGGAAGGAATGTTCCCTGGAAATAGAGCCCAAGAATCATTCTCTCTCCCTTCATCCTGCCAACTGAAACGAAATGAAAATATCGTGTCCCTCATTTCTCCCCTTCCTCATCCGACAAAGATTTAACTGGTAGTGGTTTGGATGAGCCATCAGTGTGCGACTTTGATGCCTCCCTGCAGCGAGCTCCAATGGAAACTACTGTAGACTCTGAAATGGGTTTCGTTCCGCTCCCTTGATCAAATGCATCAAATACAGTAGAAACTACATGTGATGAGTTGTGCGTTTCACTCCCAATAAAGTCAATAACATCTGCCACCGTCACACTTTCATTGGCTGTTTTGCCTTTTCGTATCCGCTCAAACATAAACTTTACGTTTGCTTCAGTAAGATATTTACCCAGTGATATCTGAATGTCCTGAATGGCAATATCCTTATCACTATTCTTTGTTTTGGCATTTAGGTCCTCAAGTTTCTTCATAATCTGATCGGCATCCTCAGGGCGATCATCACCCATAGACGGTGCAGTATCAACTATCTCACATAGCGTCTCGAGATTCCCACGGATGCCCTCCGGAAGATAGTGAATACCTAGAAGCTGGCGACGCTGCTCGACAGGCAGACGCTTCATAGATTCCCTCAAACTGTACCGAGTAGGCTTGACCCAGAACAATGTATTATACGGCACATCAGGATCCCGACCAAGTGAAATCCACCACTCCAATTGAATACGGAGAGTTTCTCCATCCTCCGTCCATCGCATACCTCGCACAAGATTTGCCTTTATCAATTCCTCGTCTGTCAGGTCATCAAGCCCCTCTAGTCGTAGCAAACGATCATCCTCCCGAGTTTTATGGTAATGACGTATAATCTTTCGGCGTACATAAGGGGCAATTATCTTACTTGGAAAAAAACTGTGGTAAGTCTTGTATACGCCGACGGTTCTCGCTAAACCTATTGCAATATTATCAGGTGCATTGTAGACACTAAACGGGCCGTCACGGCCAAAGTGTGGAGCTATCAACCGTATCTGAGTTGCACTCACCGCCTCCCCCATCGCGGAAAAACGCACCACCTCTTGCTGCTCTTTTGTAAAGCTAACAAACGCCGTTGTCGACAAGTACTCCATTACTCTCCGCCGTGCACGCAGAGTTCCTATCGCAGTTGAGAAGGCCCGATTTCGTCCCTGGCTTTTTGTCTCAAAGGTCGAGGGAATCAGATCGGGGAACATTTTAAGTGCAACAGGAAGCAATAGCTCAGCAAACGGAACCACGATGAAGAAACTAAAGGGGACAAGCCGCAAAAGATCCTTTGTAGCACCTTCCAAGAGTAGTCGCTCACGACGGGTAAGTGCGACCCCAGCCTTGAGCTGCCGAGAATATTTCCATGCCAACCTTGTGTTTAAAAAAAAAAGTTGAAAACCGTGGTAGACGTGGCGCAGTCCTTCCTTCGCAACATTGGCGTAGTATCCAACCATTGATCGTCCATTCGCTTTCAAAGGGACTGTTGAACGAAATCGAACTGCACTTGCCGTAAGCATCCTCAGTATCGCTCAGTATTCTGTTCCCACACTGCTGATTTTGATAATTCAAATACACCACGGTTTTTCTAGTCAGAATATCTCGTAATGCTTGCGATGTATGGTTTTATCTGATCTTTATTTTTTTTTCCTTTTTTTTTTTTGAATTCCCAGATTCCAACAGGTGTGGTTTGATAATACAAAAAAAATCCCTTCAATTATGCAAAGAATTTTGTTTAGAGGAGTTAATGAAATGCATTGGTTGTTTTTTTTTTATGTGCGTAGATGAAAAGAGAAGAAAAAGAGGAAGTGGAGAAATTGTCAACTACAAACAGAAAATAAATGTCTGTATAGACAAGTGGTGGGCCGAAGGGGAATCATATATCAATATTGTCCATCTTACTTGAGGGGGTGCCAAATTTAGAAGCAAAAAAAAGTTCAAACAGCACAAAAAAAAAAACGTTTCTCATTCGCTTTGCTTCGTTAAATGACCCTTTCATTGCCTCGCTTTCCTATTCCTTCTTTTTCTTGGTTTCATTTTGAACAGGAACTGTCTTTTCATCAGTATACCCCCATCCGAATAGCAGTTTTACCTCCTCAAGAAGGAAGCCCATCAACGAGTTATCGTCATCACCGCCATCCCCATTCTCACATGAGGCTTTTGTTTCGTCTTCTCCCCCATTAGATAAACGGCATTTCTCGGTCACATCATCCGAGGTGTACAAAAATGCACTTCTCAAGTCACCTTTTATACCTGCAGCTATCAAAAAAGTAATAAGAAGCCAAGGCACAATAAAAAGTAGTGCTGGTTGTCCATGTTCAAAAACTACCATGACAACCATAGTATTCACCAAGCTCAGTGTGTAAGAGACAAGAGCCACGTGAAAATAAAAGCCCCCTCTTTTAACATAGATGTAAGAAAAAACAAGTGTTTGTGAAATAAAGAAACCTGGAATGATAAGATCACCCAGTCCCAAAAGACTCTTCATCTGATGATCTCCAAATAATAAGCGCGGAAACACGAGCTTAATAGGTCCCTCTATGCCACTGGCCACGGTGAGCATCACATCGGATCCGAAAACCCAGAAAATATCATACAGAAACAGACCCAAAAGCAACACAAAGGAGCTTCTGAAAGAGCCAAGATGAATAGACTCAATAGAGCAAACACCGATGGAGACAGCCAACATGTTGTTTGCCACCCAGTTGTTGGTATGGAAGTAAACACCTCCCACCATCCAACAGAAAACCCCGGTAAAAACATTTGGTCTAGCATATGCTCTAATAAAAGCACCCAAGCAAAATACACCAATAACACTTAAGTAGAATGATGCTAATGCATTGATATACTCCAAAGGAATAAATCTCAAGAGAACATAAATAATGAAAAGCGACATTGACCCAATTAGAGGCATTGCCATTGCATCTCTTGTACTTAAGACTTCATTAACATCTTTCGGTGTCCTTTTCGTTCCAATAGTCCGCTGAAGAAGTCGACGGCTGCCAAGATAGACAACCAACACTGCAGTGGAGAGAAGGGAGCCCAATGCAATATATAGTTGTGCCTCCGCAGATATATGTACCATTCTTCTTTTTTTCAGTCTACAGAGTTAACTCTATTGTGCTTCTAGAGACTGTTTGTATGCCTTTTTGAACTGATTTAAAAAAGAAATAATGAGCCAGCATACATGGAAAAAAGTAAAAGTTTTTTTGTTCCTTGTATTGCTTCGACACAATGAGGTATTTTCTCTTTTGAGGGAAAGAAAATGTTGACCAGCCGAAAAATAATATAAATCGGAAATGTCAAGATATTCGACGTTTTTTGGGTGGAATTACACGACCATACTTTTCCAGTTGTTCCTTCACAAAGAGAGCACGTTTCACTGCACCCCGATGTCTCTTTGACCTCATGTGCACGTCCTTCTGAACCCCGTCACAGACAAACATCTCACAGAGACTACACCACTCCTGTTTCACTGCAAAGAATGTTTTACCACTTTCTTCTAGCGGAAAGGTAAGACCCTCAGTACTCCATCCCTCATGCTGCAAAACAAACAACGTTGCGTTCTCCACCCGCTTGATGAATTCAGAAGTCGCACCTAACCCTTCAACACATACAAATTTCCTTGTCCCCTGTGACGAAACGAAACTTTGCCGAAGTCGTCCAAGAAAACGGTTCTGAATCCATTGGATTTGTTGCCTGGCGTATCTTCTAGTGTTGGTCTTCAAAAGTTCAATGGAATCTCTCAATTGACGCTCTCCTTTCACTTGAATCTCACCATTCAAAGTATGAAAAGCCGGGAGAAACTCCTTAAACCCGATAGCTTTACGCAAAGCAACATCCACATTATCGTCTCCATAACGTTTAGTAAATAGAAGAATTTCTTCAAGAAGACCCCTATCCACCATTTTATCCACTCTTTTATCCAGTGTTACCTTCAGCGCTTCAAACGGGATCACCGGCCACAAAACGAAGCAGCTCAATGGGCAGAAACGAAGGCGTGCTTCTGGGCGTCTCGCATAAATTTCCGATGGCAATTGACCCGTTTTTTCGTAAACTTCAAGAAGGCGGGTGATACGTCTCGTATCATTAGGATGATAACGAACAGCGATTGCTGAGTCGACTCGATTCAGCTCCTCCCACAGAGCATCTCCATTTTTCTCCTTCTCGTGAAGAGATAAAGTAACGCTAGATTCCCTAAGAGCAGATTCACAATCCTCAGCATCATTTAATGTTAAAACATTATCGAATAAAAGCGCCTGAGCGTAGTAACATGTACCACCACAGACGACAACAGCCCCGGAGGCATGATGCTGAAAAAATTTTTCAATGAAATCCACGACATCCAACACGTACGTGTGTATATTGTACACCCCGAACGGCTGCGTGTCATCCACGGCTGAAGGCACACACTTTTCCCACCCCTTGTAAGGAAGAGTTGGATCACAAATCTTCAACCCATTACACGAAAGAAACCCCATGAATAGATGTGGAATACCCTCCATTTCCACCAATGAAGCCTTGTTTGTTGCGATCGGAAGATCGGCATAGAACTGCATGACGTCACAGTTGATCACAACAACATCTTCATACCCACAGCGTTGCTGAAGTGTTTTGGCAACCTTTACTGCTGCCAAAGACTTTCCACTTCCTGTGGCGCCCAAGATAAAAAAAATAGGACGCTTGTAGGTTGCCTTACTAGTTTCCATGTCCCTTACTTACCCACAAGGGGGGGGGATAATGATGAAAGAATCATGCAGACCTACGTTTAAGATGAAAAAACAAAACAAACCAATACGCCCAACGCTCGCATTCGGACACCGCCGCGCTTCGAAAACAGCAACCCAAAAAAGATCACGCGAAAGCGAAAAAAAAAAAAACCAAAAAAACCAAACCCCAAGAAACAAACCAGAAGTTCCTTTAGGAAAGAAAAATAGGGAGAGCCATGATCCCTTTGCTTCGGGTTCCGCGGTGGACCTTTGTGGTGCAGCGCTCTGACCAACGCAAACGCCTTTTGATGTATTTTTCTTTTTCGCCCCGGTGTGGAACCACCCTTTAATTTCAGCGCGAACGGAACTTTAAAAACAGCTCCAAAAAAGAGCGCGGGTTCACCAGACTTTAGTCTTCCCCAAAACACCAGACCCAAAGGTTTAGCTTGTGGCGAAGAAAAAAAGAGCGGCGGAGCTGAAAAAATACGGGGGGGGGGGGGCGAAAACCCCGCCCATCGCGTTTTCCCGCTCGCCCCGGTGGAGAAAACGAGTGCGGGAGCCCGGCCAAACGATTTTAAGCCAAAGCAGCCGCTTATTTTCCCCAACAAGAAAAAAAATGTGGGAAGAACAGTTTTTAGAGCTTGCGACAGGAATGGTCAAAGCCCACTGCCATTATTACAATCGTTTCTGCCCCTTATCTTTGACACGTACAGGCGGCGCCCCATAGACCTCCTTCGAGAAAAAAAAAGTAAGTTTACATCAGCGAGTTTATATTTCATCAGTAGAAATGCTGACCAACATTCGCCCATCTTTCTCAGACGTGGAATGGAGCACGCGTGTGAGAGCGTCCAAGGCATTCATCAGCCACCATGGTCCAGCAGCGTTTTCATTTACACATCGGCCCGAATACAGGCCCGAGATCATCTGCCACATTGATGGTGTTATGAGTTTGGACGATGGAGGAAACCTAATTGTGAGGTTTGGCAATGCGCAGCAGGCGGATTTCACAAATTTACGCTATTCTCCCGTATCTTTCTCCATGCCGCGAAACGAAGTGTTTCTACAGGCCTTTAACGAAGCCAGAGGGAGACTGGGCGCCGAATGGGCCGCTCTCGAACTACGAGAGTCCCAACTTCTGCAGGAGAGTGCGAAGTGCACGGGCGCAGTTGGAATGGCAAGTGACGGAAATGCAGCAGACGTCAAACGGGAAACTCCAGATGATGCAGGCACAGATAATGCAGATGCAGGCCATTAACACGAAACCCAATGCGGAGCTAGAAAGATTAAGGGCAGAGCCCATGGACACTCCCCGTAGCGTAAAGAGAACTCGCCGACACACAAATACACCGGAAGAGGTGGCGCAAAACGAAATACCACCCCATGCTCCAGAAGAGGGCCATCACGACCCGGTTCCACAGACACAAAAAACGGACCACACAGGATTGGGAATCCCGAAACAAGTAATTTCCTTCTGGCAGGGGAATACCCCAAAAAGAGAACAGGCAAGCATCGTCAGTCACGGAGTTCGAGGAATTCAGGAGCTACGACGAAGGTCCGGAGACAAGCCGGAAGCAAGAGCAGAGGCAAAAATCCGATCGTTTGAGGGCGCGGTGCAGTACATGATGGGGACATCCCCGGAACACATGTTAGCCGCCTACCAAACAGTCTTCCCGGCCCCTTTGAATAGGGGCCACGCGTACACACAGGCTTGGGAATGTTTCTCCGATTGGGCCCTTTCCGTGCAGGATGATGGGCTGTCGGACGCCTCATACCGCCTAGGGCGACGACTGTACAACCAGCTCAGAGTGTTGCAAACCGTGAAGGATTTCCCGGGAACACGAATTCAGGACATCAGGGACGCAATCGAGGACCCTGAAACAGCAGACGACCTCTTCGTCCGCGCAGCGCAAAAGGCGAAGCGCAAGGGAACACAACCACCGCCACGGCAGGCACGCTGTTTCCGATGCGGACGAAGGGGGCACTATAGTGCCACATGTTGGGTCGCACAAGGGAAAAAATTTTTAAAGCCACAGGAAAAAAACGAGAGAAGGCCCCAGAAGCAATGAATCCTGGGGCTCACAGCAAATCGAGACAGAACGGTATGGTGGAGACCGGAAGCGCCTCGCCCTCAGACATCACAACAAAAAATAGAGATCTCACAAAGAGAAAAAGGAATCATGGAAAAAAGAGTAAACAACGAAACCCTCAGCAACCCAACAAACGCGGTAACAATAATCCAAGCACCATCGACAAGCCCCTACATGGTGGCATTGGCCTCGGAGGCAAACAGAGTGGCAAAAAGAGTGTGGACAACCCCCACCTGGGAGCAAAGAATATCGATCATGCGAAGATTCTGCGATTTCACAGCACGACACGGGTTGGGGGCCGGGGAGGAGAGCGCCCCGCTTTTCATTACAAGTCTCCAGTTGGAGAAGGGCAGTGCGGTACAATATACACGCACGTTGCTCACCATGCTGGGAGCGGGGCGAACACCGACCCAAATGTTTCTCGCAGGACTACAAAGGGAGGCAGCGGCAAGCCCCGTTCGGCAAGCACGCCCAATGCAAAAATGGGAACTCGATTTCATCAGCGAGATTATCCCAAACGAAAGGGACCGTGTGGCGCTACGGTTGGCGTGGGTAACCGCCAGTCGCTGGGGAGAAATAAACCTCCTCCAGCGTCAAAACTTCATTCCACATCCCCACGATCCAAACGCCCTAATTCTCGATTGGGGGGCGCTGCCAAAGACGTTCAAAAGCGATCCGTACAGGGCGGCAAGATATGTCGTCATCGGGGGCAAGGACGCAATACGGGTACGCCGGGCAATCAAAGATCTCGGGAAAAACCAGAAGCTAACATCCCTCATCACAAGGGATATCGAAAAGATCCCAAAGCCGTGCGGAATGACTGCGCATTCCATAAAACGAGGCGCACTGGCGCACGCAGCAGCGGCCGTGGTCGAGAACAACCTGGATCCCCGTATCATCGCGCAGCTGGGAAAGCACGCGGATCTCCTCGAATTCCCACGAAGCACAGTACGATACCTTGGCGAGTGGACGGCGACGATAAACAGTTCCGCAACCCTCTCGTCGTTGATGTAGAGGATCTAACCCGATGGAGCTCCGCACCTTGGGTGCTTCCCGAGAAAAGAGGGGACGCGCAACAGGTCTTTCAAGGACACAGTGCAACGCGAAGAACACGCGCCACACGGGTCGCTTCAAAAGAGGACCAAAGCAACATACCGCTACAGCAAGTGGATGTCGGGACGC